>NDXB01003306.1:76583-103096 GCA_002631895.1 Agapornis roseicollis | reverse complement strand
AGCCCAACCAGCCTTAAAAAAAAAAGTATCCCCTAAAAAAAAAAAAAAAATAATAAAAAGAGTGATCAATGTTATCAAAACTGAAATCAGAAATGGAGGGAACCTGAACACTGAGGGTGTTTCTGTCTCACACTAACTGCTTTTATGCAAAGAAAGAAATTAGCAGTGGAAAAAACAATGACTGAAAACCAGTAATTGAGATCTTTGGTAACAGGCAAATCAGAATAGAAGTACTTCAGCAGCATCTTGTGCAACAAGCAAAACAGAAAAAAGATATGTGACATGACCAGAGATCTGAACAGAAATGGTTGTATGAGAGGTAGTATTTCATGTTTGATCAACTGGTCACGTTAAAGCAAAAGACTTGTATTCAGAAATCCCAGCCCTCCTTTAGACATAGAATAGAAATACTGCACTTAAATTACACACAAGCTAAGGACAATATCTAAGAGTTTATTAAAACCCATATCCCAGCCTATTTGAAAGGAAAAATACAAGATATCTGTGACACATAGTGGAAGGTAGTAAGATTTACGTCTATTAACACTATACAGATATTGTAAAACCCTCCATATGTCCACAGATGTATATTATTTTCCACCCCCATCCCACTTCTTATCTTATTTAAGAGCATTACACTAGCTTTTGTTCCAAAGTAAACAATGTGTTCCCTGCTTTAATTTCATGCACTGGTATATACAGTCAAACATGATATTCAAAAGGGTTATAATAACCAAGGTCAATACATGCAGCATATCACAAAAAGAATTATTTTATTTTTTTTAATTTTTTTTTCTTCCAGGAATGTGTATAGAAACATTCTGTATTCTTAGTGATTTTAGTGAGACTGCACGATGATATGTTCCTGCTTTCAAAGGGAACCTGCAGCTACCTATTCCTGTAGGACCAGCGTGACAGGAGGAAGATATTATATGCTCCCAGTATAGTAGTAAAAGAAAATACCATTAGGTTCTGAAGAAAGTTAGTAAAGTGGAAAGAGATCACTGAAGAGAAAATTTAAAAAAGGAGAACAGCTTTGCCCAATAATTTCAATAAGGTTCACTTTGGATACCAGAGTGAATTCTAGCTGACCTTAGCAAACAGATAAGCTACTTTATACTCAAATAATTGATAAAAATTCTCCATAATTCTCTTTCTGTCTGCCATCAATGACTAGGACAGCTGCACTTTGAGATCAGTGAAGCCTTGTGAGCAATTCATAGATAGGCCACCGGGTGTCTGCTTTTGTGTGACCTGAAGCACTCCCTTAGTCTCACTAACTGCGAACTCTGGATCATCATAGAAATTAGAGCTAAGACACTTCGTATTCATGTCTACATGAAGACATAAAATTTTACATTTCCTCATCCTGAACTGAGTCCCTGGTAGGTATTTTACTTTCTGAACCTACTCTAATGTGAAGGTATAGTCTTACACCTAACTGTAATAGTCTTTCTTTGCTTTACTGAATTACAGCCCCCTCAATTCTCACACATTGTTTTGATGACATACTCAATTTGGGTTTGGTTTGCACTGCAAAGATATGCAGTGCATTCACAGCTGGTTATTACTGTGCAGCTACAGAATAACAGCAACTGAAGGACAGTTTATCATTAAAATTTGCTAACACACCTGTAGATGACTCTGCCACTACCTTAAGTTTTGGGAGGGCTAGCGGTGGATGGTCTTTATTAAGCAGGCAGACCCCAGGAAATGTGTTTTTATACTTAACTTATTTTTCTTATCAATATTAAACAGCAGTGATCTTTATTCCAGAAGATGCCTATTTCAAAAATAGGAATTTGCTGAATAATTTTCTATCATTTCTTGCTAATGAAAACTTTTAAAAAGTTAAAAAAGGCATTATTTCTAAGATAATAAACCCATTCTTTACATGTGATACATTGCACAATTTCTATCACACATTTTTCTGTAGTTTACGCCTTTTAAATCAATAACGTCAAACTGGGAAAAAAAGTATGCTTATATTGCACTAATAAAAAAAAAATAAAAGAGATCAATTTACAAGGGTTTCCTCTAAAATAAGGCACTTCTGTTTGTTTTTACAAAAATCAGGCAGTTGTGTAGTACACACTGGAACACAACAAAAAATCTAAAACAAGTACTCTTTTCTTAAGACTGCTGCAGTACTAACATTCTTTAGTCTTATGTTTCTGTAGTCAAGTCAAACACCCATCTAATTCGGAGCATTTACATTTGAAAAGAGAGTTTCACTCCAGTTATTCTTGCAGGAAAGGTTTCAGCTGTATCATTTGATTTTTGTTTCCAATTACACAATTCAAGATGAAAATCCAAACATACTGTGTGCAGTAATGGCACAGAAATACTGAAGCAAAGCTTATTAATACCTGGCATTTATATATTGCTTTATGATAAGACCAAGATGGTAAAAAAATTGCAAGTGGGGGAAAACAGGAAAGTTACTAAACAGACTTCAAATCATTACTTTTACCTGTAGAATTCAAAAGGAAGATATAAAATGTTTCATCAGTTTCAGGGATATCATCATCATTAATATACACAGATAGGTTCTGCTCTCTTTCTCCAACATCGAATAAAATGACACTCTTCTTTCCACTAGGGACAAAGTCCCCTTCTTCAGCTGTTGCATCCCCATTAACAGTAATATACTGTGCAGTGACAGCGACATCCACAGATCCATTCCTTAGGACTGTGAAGTTTGCAACACTTCCTTCTTTAACACTCACTGTCAGGGGTTCTGAAAACACACAAACAACAGGTCTGAGTTCAAGCCTGAGCTCCTTGCATGTGGCGGCCCATGCTCCTCCTCCATGAAACAGAAGGCATGTGTGGAAAACGCATGGAAACACTTGTAGGTAGAAGAGAATACTGTTGTACTTAGCCACCTAGCTAATCCCAGTATCAACAAAGTGAATAATAAAATAAGAGAAGGTTCTGAAGGAAACAATACAAATTCAACACAACAAACATAAAAATGCTTTATACTAGTTCCATTGGGATTAGGATTTTTCAATGATCTGGTCTGTCAATAAAATCTCTTTGGGGTAGCATATGTATTCTACATATAAAACCAGTAATATCTAACCTGCAAAATAAATGGGATCATCATTCCTTGTAATCTGTAAAATTGCACTGGTTATATTGCCCAGCCTGGCTCCACCAGTAGCATTGAATAAACTGATGACAAATACTTCCATCTCTTCAGGTACCTGAAGGAGAAAGTACCACCAAATTAATTTCTTAGATACAAAACCATGAACAGCTAAATGGGTTAACAAAACAGAGAGTTCTGAGTGCTGTTTTTATTTACTGATCCTCAAGTGTGTCAAATGACAGTTCATACCACAGCACAGAAATCATCACAGTGTAAAATCCTTGCAATAGGTCCCCTTACTTAGTAAGTCCTTGTAATAGGTTTTTACTGTTGTACAGACGAACCAGAAGTTATCTAACAGTTTGTGCCTTCTGATACATGTAGTTTACTCTCACAGCTTTATTTATTTATTATTAATTATTCTTTCTTATCTTACTTCAAAAATACCAGCATTAAAATTAGGATTTCTGCTATCAAAATAAGGGTTTTATTCAAATTAATTATCTTTAATTTAACCACATTCAATTACTCTCTGCTTAGAAGTTTATTTATAGGTATGCATGGATTCTCAATTTTTTTTTATGATTTGCTGAAGTAATCTCAGTATTACCCAATTATTTTGATTTTCCCTACAAATACTTATCAGGCTTTTAAAACACAGACATTCCTTCTTTCTCCTTAAATTGTAATGTCCTAGCATTTACTGTTTGACCATATACTCACACAAGAACACTGTAAAAATGTTTACCTCATCTGGCAGTGAGTAAATGGTGATATTTTTTGAAGACTCCAGATTATCAAAGAAAACAGTCCCTTGCTCTGGATAGATGTCATTGGTACATGCTGGGTCAACAACCCAAGACACACTAACATTGCCATAGTTCCCTTGGTTTCTTACAACTCTGTAAGCTGCTAAAAAAAGTTCAAACATATACAGTTAGTGCATCTTCAGAAGAACTCAAATGAAAATGATCAGCAAAGCTGAAACAAAGAGAAAGGAAATAAGTAAATCCACTTCTTGCAAAACTAATAGGTAAGAGCACTGTACAAATGGACAAAGATAGAACATCTAAGCAGTCCAAACTTGCTCAAATTTGTTATTTGTTATAAGCCTGTAAATATACTTGATAATTGAAAAGAGACAGATAAATTGAAGTCACCCACATGAATCACAAAATCATAGAATGGTTTGGTTTGGAAGGGACCTTAAAGCTCATCCAGTTCCAACCTCTGCCACAGGCAGGAGCACCTTCCACTAGACCAGGTTGCTCCAATCCCCATCCTTGTCCTGGCCTCACCATCCTTACAGAATAAAACTTCTTCCTCAAATCTCATCTCAGTCTTCCCTCTGTCAGTTTAAAGTCATTCTCCCTTACCCTGTCCAAATGGACACTTCTCCAAAGCTCCTCTCCAGGTGTCCTGTAGCTCCTTTAGGCACTGGAAGCTGCTCTAAGTTCTCCCCAGACAGTTTATTTTAAATATGAAGATTTAACTCTATTCTTCTCTCACACAGCACCCTACGTTTTGCACTCTGCAAGCAGAGCTACTATCTCCAGGCTGCACTTTGTGCCCACATCAATACTCTGTCCCTCCTGATTGGCATATTCTCTAGTTGCTTTTTTACTGGATTGACACCTCTGGCTTCCCAGGTCCACTGCAGATCATGCTAGCAGTGTACCATTATGGAAACTCCTGAGTGAAGACTAGTCAGGCATTGTGCTAGAGAGGTGAAATGGGGAACAGAAGCCCTGCAGAGGCAGGCAGCAGAAAAGCAGTAACTCTAATAAAAAGAATTACCAGCATGGATGATTTCTCCTTTGCTTTCCTTTATCGTTATGGATAGTTCATCAGGTAGAAACTGAATGACACCATGTGGGTCATCATTCTTCAGAATGGTTATGTTGACCCTTGTGGCATTCCCCAACTTGCCTGGCATTTCACTGTAGCCACTGAGGACTACAGAATATATCTCATCCAGCTAAAAGACAGAAAACTCAGTCAGAACAAAAAGACATACTCAGTATTCACATCCAAAAGAAATGGGCAAACATCCACAGTACCTGGCCTGACAGAAAGAGATACAAATTTAAACAAAAGGAAATCATACACTCTTTCTACATGCACAACTTGTTTGTACATTGCCATCAGAACAAAGAAATAATTACAAATTGCTATCTCTGCTAGCACCATTTTCTCAAAAAATCTATTATTGTAGGCAAGGACTTATTTTGTGTACTTAACTTACAATCACATCAATTCACTATTACAAATATATTTGTAATGCTCCTGAAAGGAATTTTCTTTTTTCCATAAGATTTGTTAATGCATGGCTTTATAACAGGTGAAGCAAAGATTTTAAAAGCACTGGCAGCAAGCTAATTCATAAAGAATGTGTCAGCTTGCTTTGTTAGTCTAATGAGACTTTGTGCATTATATATTTCCTGAAAAATACTCACAGATAATGCTTCAAGGGACATTAAAACCAGCATTGCATCTATGTATCTGTATGGCAAATATTAACCTAGACTGGTGAGCACTGAGTGAAACTAGCAGACAATTACTAGAGAAGAAACAAAAAAAAGTAAGTGCTTCTCCACACAGTTCAACTGAACAATGGCACTCTTTACTAGAGAATGTAATAGATAACATACATGGAGACAATATGGAAATGTTTGAATTCACAGAAAAAATCCATTGAGGGCATTTAAACCCAAAGACACCTTCTATTCATCCAGATATCCCTGGGAAGGCATTCTGCAGAAAAACCATTACACATGTGTTGTGTCCCTATATATTTGCCTACATTTTATTAAGTGACAAACTAATATGCCTGTGAACACACTCCAAAGAAAGAAAAAAATTAACTTTTACCTCTGGAATCCCATCCATCCTTGTCAGAAGAGTAATTATGATCTCTCTTTCACCAGGCTTAAACTCCAAAATCCCTGTGCTTCCATAAAACTCATTATTGTCTCTTGGTTCTACAGTGTAGCGTAGAAACTGCCTTATGAGACTTCCTTTGCTGCGGACAATCTGCAGTTCAACAGACTCCCCTTCCTGTAAGAAAGGAAATGCAGCTTTTTACTAGCACTCTGCTTAAGCTACCTTATCCATAATTATTAAAGGAAAGTACTCAGATATACCTTGATACTGTAGGGACCTCTGGAAGAGGGAGAAAATTCAAATAATCCTCCAGGATCATCATTTTCCAAAATAATAATTTCGCAAGTAGTAAACCCATATTTCAATATTTGATTTTCCACACTGACCCTGAGAAGTGAAAGCAAGACGGTTTTTCTGAGTGGCAATACTTGTTTGGCAAATAAAGACACAACTGTGAAGGACATCAGAATATTGATCAATTTTACAAATATATTATTGAAACAAGTACCTGCAAATAATAATATTAATTAAGAAAGACATCTCAGTATGTTTTATCCATTTGTAAGGAAAACCTTTGCTTCTAAAGAAACTTTGTTTTCTGACTTAGTTTTCGGAGTTGGCAATTTTGGGTTTTATAGTCACACACACACAAAACACACAAGAAAAGATACAGAATGTGCAGTAAGAAGTTAGAGTCACATTTAGTATTACCTTGCAAATGGATCAAAATATAAGGGATAATCTAAAATCACTTACACAAACCGAAATTACATTGACAACTACATATTCTTACCCCCTTCCACAAGATTTACTACTGCTACAAATAGGAAGAGACTTGTTCCTCAATGTGGATTTCATGTGTGTTAATCTACTTTTCCTACTACCTGCAGGACCGCAGCGTGGCGCTAGGAAGTGCTGGATCTACTGTCAGTAGCTCAGACTCATTCCTCTTCTCCTCCCTTACTCACAAACCCTATATATGCCTAAAACCTATACACCTAAAAGTTTATGGTGAAGGGTGCAGGTATGATCAGACAGAGCTCCTCTTGGTGAAGGATTTCTCACCCTGGGCTACCACCACACTATCTTGGTCTTACACACGGACATGAACGGGCCACATCTGACAGAAGAAGGATACCCTGTGCATTTCCTGCATTCATTTCCTCAGATGTGGTAATTTTCAATGACATTGCTTTAAGTTCACCACATAAAAAATTCCAGAAGGACTACTACTGAAGAATAAAGACTGATGGTTTGGAAATGGCTTATTATATGGTGGTTTATGTATTTAGATTTCTGAGCATCTTCCCTCTTTCCTGAAGAAAATGTCAACGAATTCTTTGTCTAACATAAGTACTTTTATGGTTTCACTGTACTACAACCCAGACTTTCATGAAACACTCTTCCATATACATAGAAATGTAATCTATTATAGCCAATATTTGAAATCAGTTCCAGAACTGTTGCCACAAACACTCTATAAATAATTGGAACACTCACACACACAAAATTAAATATCAGTGTATCTTGTAGCAAAGCCTAAATCGAGGATACAAGATGGAAAATCGGAAATACCTTTTTAAAAGGGTAACATCATGTTTACTGTACATAAAAACAGGTCAGCAGACACAATAACTTGTGTTAACTAAACATAGGTTATTAAAAAACAAGATAACTACAGCAAACAACCTCTCTCTAACTCCAGTCATTTAGTTTGGGCAAATTGTGTTTCTGGCAGTTTAAAACAACTAAGCCATTATTGCATCAAATGGTTCAATATCAAACACTAAGCCATGCATTCATAACTTTCATCATTCACAGATCCCAAATAAAGAAACGCCTTCAAGCAAGAACCCCATGCCATCAAATGAAACACCAAAGGGCAAGCATGCATTGTCTGATGAGATGCAGAAGACGTGATTCCCAAGAGGAAAAGAAATGATAAAGGCAGATTCTGTCCAAAGCAATCACTTGTAAAACAAAGCATTGATTCACTGAAGACAAACCACAGTTCACTGCACTTACCCAAAGTACACGACAAACCTTTCTGTCTCTACCCTGTCAACACAGAAAGAAAGAAAGAAAGGGGATGGGGGAAGGAATGAAAGTGCCACTTGCTAGAATTTCAATGGTACTAATCTTAGAAAAGAATAATAATAATTAAAAAAACACAACCAAACCACACAAAAGAAAACACAAAGCTTTCTTTTTCTTTTCCAAACACTTATAGCATTCATTTTATGAGAACACTACTTGCTTGGCATTTTCCTGTTTACAAATGGGAGCAAGTGGGCAGCTCCCACTTAGGAGAAATGATGCCATGACCAATTCAGCATGTCAAGACCCATTCATGGTTCACCCTACCAAGCACTCCTCCAAGAGCTCGATTACTGCCAGGCTCTGTGCCTGCACATAATGGCACCAGAAACTCAGGTTTATAAATAGCCCTTCTTTAAAAAAACATAAAGCATCTACATGCCTCCACGACGTGTTGCTTCATCAATCTGCCAAAGTAACCGACAAAAGCAAATAAGCACAGTGGGAGTTGAAATGAGTGCATATGAAATACTATTTTGGCATTTTTTTATTACATCAAAATTTTTTTTAACAATATTTCAGTTAACCAAATTATCAAAGTAAAATAGCAATATAAAAATATAACAAACAAAAATACAAAAATAAGAAGAGTATTTGCTAATCTATTAATTGGTCCATTTTGGCAGAGCACTTACAATAAACATCAAGTCACATAAAGGACAGTATTGCTCTGCCATGGCAACCATGAACTTGGACTTCCTTAATCTAAAATAAAATCTGTATTGCATATAAAAGTTGTATCTCCTATCAAAATACTGTAAATGGATTACCACAGCATTTAAAAACTGACATACTGACTTCACTAGTCTCAAAAAGAACTCAGATTCAGAATTCAGTAGAGATCAGAGTTTAACCAAAAGTTTGAGAAAATAAAGCAAGCATACGGCTTGATTCATTCTTTTAAGAGATATGAGTTAATGGAAATTTCTCTTTGATTTCCTATGTTTAATTTCCAGATTTAAAATGCTATATATTGAGACAGTCTCCCTTCTTTCAGAAACATATGCAGAAGTGTTATAAAACCATCAAAGTATCAATACAATGAAAAGATTAAAGAGAAAATTCCAGAGCCAAAATTTATGCCAATTTTTTTATACTGCTTTAATGCTAAAATGTAATTATATCACTAAGCTCTTAGTAATCTAATTCACAACAGAGAATACAAACGAGCCATTATGTCAAGTGAGTTATTGATATGTATGTATAAGTTTAAGCAGCTAAGACATAATTCATCAGAAAGTGACAGGGCTTGCTAAAAATAAATGATCTTTCAATTTTATGAAGTTACACTGCATGAGTCCAAACAAAGCTGAGTCAAAAAAGCCTGTTAAGATGAAATGAGGAGTAGTGCTAGAGTCTAATAAGGATCAGAAGAGTCCTCTTTCACTCTCTGGGGTATGTGAAACCACTTCTTTATACATTCCTATAACAGCAGTGTAGAAATAGAACAAAAACTACTATTCAGAACTTCCAAACCTCACGGTTTACACTGATGAGGGTATTCAGAAGCAACAATAAAAGTTACAACAGCTCCTTGTATGCAGTTGCATAGCCATCCCAAGCAGCTCCAGTTACTAGAGACTACTCAATTGGGAGTAAGGAGATAGAATAATTCAATTGACTAGGTTGGAAAAGACCTTTAAGATCATCAACTCAAACAGTTGCCCCCATGCTGCCCAGGCCACGACTAAGCCATGTCACTAAAGGCCTCATCTACATGGTTTGTGAACAGCTCCAGAGATGATGACCCCATCACTGCCCTGGGCAGCCTGTTCCAATGCCTGAACACCCTCTCTGTGAAGAAGTTGCTCCTAATATCCAATCTAAACCTCCACTGGTGAAGCTTGATGCCATTTCCTCTTGTCCTATGCCTCGTTATATGGGAGCAGAGACCAGCCACCTCCTGGCTCCATCCCCCTGTCAGGCACTTGTAGAGTGATAAGGTTCCCTCTGAGCCTTCTCTTCTCCAAACTAAACCCCCAGTTCTCTCAGCTGTTCCTCATCACTCTTCACCAGATCCACTGCCCTTCCCTGGACCTGCTCGAGCACCTCAATGTCTCTCTTGTAGTGAGGAGCCCAGAACTGAACACAGGATTCTATGTGTGGCCTCACCAGTGCCCAGTACAAGGGGATAATCACTGCCCTGGCCCTGCTGCTACACCAGTGCTGATACAGGCCAGGATGCTGTTGGCCTTCTTGGCTGCCTGGGCACAAGCTGGCCCATATTCAGCTGTTAGTCAGCACCCCCAGGTTCTTTCTGTGAGCAGCTTTCTCTGTCATTGGGAAAGCCACTTGCCTTTCTCTTCAGCTTAACTTCTTCTGTAAAATAGCCATCTGCGAACATGAAGTTTCAGTTTTATCAGACAGAATAAAGTGCTGGCAATATTTATGATGCTGATAAAGAAATGCAATCTCAAAACGTTTAACTGTGCTTTCTGTGATGAAACAGTTGGAAAAAAAACAGCTCCCATATAACATTTGAAACTACTCTTCATTAGGGAAATCNTAAAGTGCTGGCAATATTTATGATGCTGATAAAGAAATGCAATCTCAAAACGTTTAACTGTGCTTTCTGTGATGAAACAGTTGGAAAAAAAACAGCTCCCATATAACATTTGAAACTACTTTTAATTAGGGAAATCATTTATTAAAAAAAAAAAAAAACAAAACAACAAAACTGACCTAATTGTTATTTAGCAAGACCTACAGATTAGTTAGGACAACTAACAGAAGCTTCAAAACGTTTCTTGCACTTTTTTTTTTATGCATAGAGTATTACACAATAGCAGAAATAAGATTTCTTACGAAGTTTAAAGCAACATGTCAATTTCAGTGTTATTCTCAACAAAACACCACTGCAAATAAAATAAGAATTATTAACAGCCGCAATGTTGTCAAATTTGATAGCTTTGGACCAAGGTCTGGAATTCCGCAGAAAACGAATGTTTTGAAAGGCACCTGAGAACTGATTTGCAATTGTGAATCTGTATTGCTGTTACTTTTAAAAACACTCTTCTCTAAAAACTTTCCTTTCTATCAGGGTATCTCAGAAAAGGTGTATTCTGATTGCCTGTAGGATGTGACTCATATATGTTTCCTAGATCTGTAGTCAGTGTTCACCCCTTCTTCATTTTTTCAGGATTATCTACTGATTTAATTAATGGCAGGACCTAGCTTTAAAGTAGGATTTGACACATTATAAAATCCACACTGCTTCTCATCAGAGGGGACACCTTCTCTCCAGGTTTAATCCAACAATTATTTGATTTTGGAGGCTATTTTAATTTTTGTTACTCATAGCAGGAGATATAGTGTTAATTCTTCTAAAAGTAATCAAAGTTAGCAGTAGGTGTCCAGCAGCACTCAATTAAACATTGCCTTATTTAAACATTCAGCCAAAAGTCTGATCAAACCCTTGAAGAAAAAGACAATGTTTTACAATGAAGAGTTCATCACATGCATTACTTAATAGAAAAATTACTTAAGAAAAAGAAACACAGTTTTGAAACAGACACTAACCACAGGAAATCACAAGTTAGGAGAAAATCTCAGCTTCGTGAAACAGCATATTAGTGTTTCCCTGTATGCCAGTGCAGACAGCAACCCAAAAGATGTAAATATTACTGGAGCTCTGAATTTAGGACCATAGGCAGTATCCACTGCTTTAAATGGGCCTTCTATGATTTCCTAATTTTTTGTCATGACATAATCTCTTAAACACAAAAAACATTACACTGACATCTCACAATGAAAGAGTCAAACGTGTTTTTTGCTTTCCAATTAAAAAAAAATAAAATCTATTCTCTAAATTTACTCAAGACACAATTTAAACCTTGTATCACATCACAGAAATCACTAGAACTACAAAAATCCCCCCAATTACCTTGCTTCAGTTTTGCTTTATTACATTTAGTAAACAAGGTTTATGTTTCAACATATGTATATGAATCTGTTTTGGTATCCAAAATCATATGAGTCATGACTCAAAGAAAAAAAAAATTTGAGCATAAGGACAATTTCAACACTCGCCTGTTCATGGATTATCACTCTCACAAATTAAAATCAATGTATTGGTATACTGCGGTCCACAGATCCCAAGGTTCACAAGCTCTCACTGTCAGCAAACACAACCTGCATGCTGTAGAGGTCCTGGCCCTTCACTTGTGCCCATTGCCAAATTGATAGTTGTGTATCTACACTGTACTGAGGGGGTGATGACTGCCAACAGAAGTTGTTGTGCAGAAGAAAAAAACAATAATCAGATTTTTAGAAAACTGATTTCTATTTGTGGTTACCAGGTAAACTGAACAAACCTAGTATGTATATATGCTTTCACAAAGCATACACACAATTTCCATAGCCTGTTCCACCCACATTCAATAAGAAGACCTAGGCCTCTTCTTTCTCACAGAAATTTCACTACAGACATATGGTTTTATTTATGTTTGGTCTCAATGCAGGCCCATATTCAGATATGGGCAGGCATTCAGCCAGAGCTGCTCCTAAAAAAAGAAAATATGAAGAAGCTTCAGCAGGTACAGGATTGTCTTTGCATCTTTATTATTCATCTGTCTTCTTTGAAACCGTATTCTTCATTACATACATTGGCCTCCATTTTGTGGACAGAATCTAGAGTTATTTTTAATATCTATGGCCTATGGACAGAAGCCATAGAGCAGGGAAGAAAATACTATTTTTAATGGCTTAGTTTCTTTCAAAGCTCATTTAAAATGTAAAATGCCTTAACAACACCACTGAGTTGTAAATAATACATGCTTGTTAAAACTAATTATTTTTATTATTTTATCAATGCTATTACTAATTGCAGTAAATAGAGTGCTTATGAACATATTTCTGTGTCTACGGTTCCATTAAGGTTCTTACATGCTCGATTCTCCTACTGACTTATGCTACAATTTATAAAACAGTACAAACACATCCATAGCACAGTGCCTTTTTGTTTTCATGCTAATTCACTACTGCTGTGAGGTGCTGGCTCCCAGGCCTTGAAAACTGAAATCTTCTGTTCATCCACAAAATAGAAACTATGGAGAAGGCAATACCACAGGCTTGTGCACATAACCCTGCCAGTATCCTTCAACATCGATTTGAAGAGCCATCTCCAATACTGAAAGGATGATCTTTGCAATCATTTAATTCTTGGCTTCTGTTAATGTTGAAGTTGCCAGGTTTCACTCTTAGCCTTGAGTGACACTAGCCAGGTCTAAAGAAAAGTTCAGACTTTATCTCCTCCTCGCTCACTTTTTTCTACAGGCCAGATGACCTATTGTTTACTTCACTCTCTGACCTTGCCAAGTGTTGGGAAAACTGCTTACTGCTGGTACACTTTTTACCAGCCACCTGCTACTTCCACCATACACAGTAAAGGCAGAACACTGGTTATGTTTGTTCAGCTGCCAGTTCAATCATCATTGCAGCTATCATTTTCAAGACACAGGCTAGGCTTACTACTCAGAATGAGCAGCAGAAATCCATAGTTCCACACACTTACAGAGTTGTCAGAACTTGAAAAGTTATTTTTTTTATGCTGTCCACTTCTTCTGTCTACTTCTTTGTTTCCTACCCTTTCACTTGAATATTTTGGTCATTATACACAACTTCTTCACAGTCAGGTTGAATGGGGCTTTGGGCAACCTGGCCTAGTGGAAGGTGTCCCTGCCTGTTGCAGGAGGTTGTGAATGGATGAGCTTTGAGGCTCCTTCCAACCCAAACCATTTCATGATTCTATTATTAGCATTCCACTTTGTGCCAGAGCGTCTAATGAATTCCTTCAGATGAAGCAGTTTCATCCACAGGAAGGAAAGCAGAGAACTGCTGCCAGCAGTCTCCATTTGTTTTTGTCTTGAACAGGACTGTCTTTCCAGTGCAGGGAGTAGTCATGGTAGAACGAAATAACTCATGCTGCACTAGATGCATCCCCCAGCCAGCTTTTGCAGAAGCAGGCCAATCCTGTAATGAAATAACATTTTTAATGTGTGATAGAATGATGATCAAAAAATAGGCTCTCCAAATCAGGATTAGCAACAGTTTGAGAGTGGTTGCTGGTTTGCTAGTATGTAATCAATATGGTTATCTAGTGTTAAAAATTCCAAGAACTGGTCTGTGCTTTCTATATAAGAACACTTCTGCAGAAGGTAAGGACTGTATAAGTAGTAGGTGTTCAACGTGGATGCTGCAACTGGCAGATCCCTATTAGTATATTTCAAAAAAAATAGGAAAAATATATTTTAGACTACTAGCAGGTAGTAGAAGAAGTGGTGATATTTCTGAACTATATAGACAACCGAATTGTTGGAAGCAGCACAGAAGACGCAGCCAAGATTCTCCTGCTAGTAAATCAAAAGAGGAAATACAGCCCTGGATATGAGCTAACTTACATATTCCGAGCAGTGTGCCCACACAGATAATAGCATCTCCTGAGGTCTCTTACAGCCTTAATTATCCTGTAATCCTAATCTCATACAGAAGGGAGACTAAAACACTGTGCTTCAGAAGCACCATTGCCCTCTTTGTAGCCAAAGAGTGTAGTGATAGTCACACTGGAATATTTTGGAAGCCAGGAGTTGTGAGGAAGTATCTAATTACCAAGAGCAAGCAATACTGACCATGCACATCCAATAAAAAAAACCCTCATCCAATTCCGCAACAATACACTAGCTATAAATCTTTTCTGTCAGAAATACAGTTATGTATTGCTTTCTACGCATCATCACTGTTTTCTCCGTTATCTCACTGAATATTACTTTTCTGAAAAGACACATTTTAACCAACAGCTGCAATTAAAGATCAAAGCTAAAAGAACTTTCTAAATAGCAGACATTATTTTCATCAAAATATCAACAAAATTAGGTAATAAATACCACACAGTTTCTTCCATTGATCTACAGTCAAAGAAGAATCCATACGCAGTGTGAATCAAGGGCCTAATATTCATTTAGGTACTTATAAACACAATACAGGCAATGCCACCAATTAGTACTGCACTAATTTGTTAGATATTCATTATTACAACTGATATATATAAATAAAGGTTAGGGTAAAATACCTGTCCAGTGTTAGCAACACTGTTTCATTCATTTCAGGTATATCATCAGCTTTAACAGTAATGTTGATTGTAGTATCACTTTGTCCAGATAAGAAAACAACAGATCCATTAAAAGGACTTATATCATCATGTGTTACTGCCTTTTGATTGAGACCAGAAGGTTTCAAACTCCAGAACACAGTTGCTTGGCCGTCAGTCCCATCTCGATGCAATGCAATGGAAACCTATGAAACATGAGTTTCTTGTGATTTGTAAAACCAGATAGCTTTTTTACTCATACCTGTGTATAAAATGTGAAATCAAAGGTGGCGTATCAACAAAAGTATATACTTTTACCACTTAAAATATAGTGGAGAAGCCAGGTTATTAATACGACAAATCACTAAGCAACCATAGACACAAGAAGTGACTGATTAATCTCATCAAGAGACACAACCCAGGGTTTAAATGTAACTAGTGTAATTTTACTCTGGTGGTTATAGTATAGAGGAGATTTGCTTAAGGAAACTTTGTTTAAGAAAGTCAGCAGTTTTAACCTGAGAATGAGAAACACGTTATCTGATTCAGGATTTGTGGGAAAATATCAGTGAAGGCAACTAGGGGAAACAGAGAAAATGTATGAAAAAAACATTTCAAAAAACGTTTCTCAACCTGGGACTAAAGCACCCAGATGGGTGGCAATGCTCTTGAAAATACTTTTTTTGGGTTCTCAGAAACTTAAAAGGACCACTGTGGGAAAACACACCCAGGAAGCTAAATGACATGTTTGCATTTAAGCAAGTCAGCTGTAAGATACAGACGTTCACATGAAATTTAGGAGCAGTAGCATTACTACCTTTGCAGCTGGTGAGAGAGATTCTCTGAAGCATCTTTAGCTCCTTGTAAGTATCAAGACCTAACCAGTTTTAGACACTCAGAAAGCAAAGCTGAACCTTATTTTTCTGATAATGGCTAACAGATTATTTCAGACCTTAGCTTTACAAGCACTTTTTTGCCTTTTCTGTTTGTTTGCAGTTTCTTTATCTGTTTAAAGCAGGGGAATATTTGGGATCAGGCAGAACTAGAGGAAGGATTTTTCTCAATTAACTTTCAAATGTTACACTGAATATGGCAAACTTTGCCCATCTAAATAAATGTTCTATACTAAGGGACAATATAAAAAGGTTTACTTACCACTGTAGCAGGGGAATCTTCTGGCTCAGAAAGAATAATTGGAAGATTGCTAGTAAAGCCTATTTCTCCATTTGCAATATCTGGAGTAATCCTTAGAAAAACATCTTGAATCTTGCCTAATCTAGGACTCACAGATGGGACTGGAGGAATTCTATTCACCAGCTCAACAGTTTCCAGCTGTAGGAAAAAGAAAGAAAAAACAGTGAAATAAGAAGCCTTACTACCAAGTTAGAACAATTCTGACATTTCAGAATAAGTTTCAGATGCAGGGAGCAAAACATTTCCGGAACAAAGTTTTCTTACTGCAAATGTGCAAGTGGATGTCAAAGCAATGAAGTGGGTATCATTAAGCTTTGTCAGAAAAATGGTATACCTCTCAGACAACTCATGTCTGTGTCCACAACTAGATGTATCTCTGCAGAGAATGAACATTCAAGAATGGCTGAGTCACTGCTAGAACCTATGAATAAGGGTACTGATGTATACTTGGTACAAGCCCAAGACATTGTCCTGAATTTTTTGTGCCATGCATTGAAAATTTGATGAAGTCACTGGATCCATAATAATTTACAGACTTGATGAAGCCAAAGAATGATCTAATCTTTCTTCACTCATACAGCTTCAAGGACTTCTCTATTTATAAGAACTGGTATACTTGAACTGCATTCAGAATTGAAAATCTGTAGAATATTTCAAAACTGTAATCTCCTCTTGTTACTGTATTTCTGATGATTTATTTACTACTATAAATAAATATATAGAATATATACAATATATGAGAAATAGAAAAATGTTTACCCTTTCTTTAAATGGAACATATCACTCCCTCAACCCAGCAACAGTACTGACATAGCAAGGAAAGCCGAACTTGCCTGTTTAAATAGTTCTTTCAAATATCATTTGTACCATGTGCTTCTGTCTACATGTGTTATTATAATAAATGTTCCCACAACTGATTTGCATATACTTCCACATACATTTCACTAGTGCATGAGCCACCAATGACAACTAGCTTCTAACTCCCATAAGATGTTTTTTGCTTGGATTTACCAGATGTTACCATATAGTAAGGTTTTGCTGGAGCAGGGAAAAGCGGCCTTATCTAAATCCATACAGTGACCATGAATCACCATTTCAACTGATGAATTTTAAATCCCTTCAATTCTTAAACCCAAGTTATATAAAATAATTGGGCTGTATGATACTTTGTTCTACCATTGCTTGAGTAACACACTAAAATATTCATGACCGTTTTATATGATGATAGACGGAACTGTTATACAAACACCATATTCAGTAACTGATTCTCAGGCATACCAGCTAGTTATTGAGAGTATGAGGAATATGCAGTGGGTCTGCCTGTTTCACTTGTTTTCAAAGCTTTTTTTTAGACCAAGCACTGATCCTGAATTAACAATAGGCAGGAGAACCACTGTGTGGTCATTAGCTCAGTAAAGTTTCTGAAATACTACACAGCTGAAACAATTCATTTTTGTAAATGATTCTAATTCTGGGTAGTAACTTTGAGAGTAACTTTGAGATTAAAGTAGAAATTAATGATGAACTAGGTTGCTCTTTTTGGATTTTTTTTTTTTTTTTTTAGGTCAGTGTTTCTTTTAAAGAAACTCAGCTCATCAGGAGAAAAGAATGCACTATGAACTTAATAATGACAAGTAGTATATTGCATTAGTAAATCTTCCTGCCCATACCAAAAACTGCACTTCAGACTAAAATATGCTATTTAATTGAAGATGTCACTGAAGAATGTTAACCTCGGTTTTCCAGTTCCTCTCTGTACTCTAGTTGTGTTTAAGCATGATTTCCTCCTCCACTCCTCCTCCATGATTTCTGAGTCAATCTTTTACTGTGCCTAGTACAAACTTTATAAACTTTGCATTCTAAACATGTTCACTGTGATTATTATTTATTCACCATATAGAAGGATTGTCATAGTGATAAATTGGGGTATTTTTCTTCCTTCTCCAAATGAATTATTTTTCCTGGAAAGCTCCTCTGATTTTGTTTATTCAAATGAAAAGATTTTTATGGTTCATGGAGAAAGAATAGAACATCCACCACTCCCCCCCTCCCAGAAACCCACAGTTTGAAAAGCTGGGCAAACTGCCTGAATTCTGAAATACTTTTTCTGTGTGTGTTTTGTTCACAGTCCACACTGCAATACTATTCATAATTAATTTGAAAATGGCTTGGAAATAGATATTTCAATTCTTCTGATGATCTTTCATATCTCATGCAGATGTAAAACATACTAACCTATTCTAGTATTCCAGAATGCAATTACCTACCTAAATGAATGCAAAAAAGATTAATAATAGTAAAACAATGACATAATTCTGGTAATTTTNATAGATATTTCAATTCTTCTGATGATCTTTCATATCTCATGCAGATGTAAAACATACTAACCTATTCTAGTATTCCAGAATGCAATTACCTACCTAAATGAATGCAAAAAAGATTAATAATAGTAAAACAATGACATAATTTTGGTAATTTTTTTTTTTTTTTAAGAGAATAAGAGAAGGAGGTAGAAGGAAGAAATTTTTCAAGATCCCAAAAACAATTAAAATATTCTCAGTAGTTCTGTAGTGTGGTTTTCTCCAGTGAAAAATTAAAACCTTCACTGGAAAATTAAATTTTTTCTTTAAATATTTTTTCTGGAAACACATAGGTTAGTTAATTTTTCCAGCCAGTTTTAATTAGGAATGACAGATGTTATCTTCTTACAAATTACANTAAAACCTTCACTGGAAAATTAAATTTTTTCTTTAAATATTTTTTCTGGAAACACATAGGTTAGTTAATTTTTCCAGCCAGTTTTAATTAGGAATGACAGATGTTATCTTCTTAAAAATTAAAAAAAAAAAAAAAAGAAAAAAAAGAAAATATTGGCCAAATTTATCATTTCTAAAGTTCTGCATGCTTCTGTAGTTTAAGAACCCTTGTTCTGTTAAATTGAAAGCCAAGTGGTAGCAGACAAGGAAATGTGCCTCAAAGGGCAACTAACTGCTGCAACACTGATCTCATTTTGTCAAATTCCATGATTAATACCTGAATCCTGTTATAACAGTCTACTTTTGAAAAATGGTGCAGTTAGTAAATAATTATTAGGAATAAAGATCTTTATGGCATATTTATGGAAGCCATCTCTCATAAGGAAGTTTTATCTACTGAACTAATCACTTTTTTCTGGCTTATTTATTAAAAGGTTGGATTATTTTAATTAAATTAAAAATAAGGAGCCACTACTAAATTATATCTTTTATATTACACAGGCCACATAAACCCCAAAACATGACTGCAATACCTGTATGAGGAAATGAGCCCCATTTTGAAGAAATGCGTCATTTCTTATTGGTATATTTAAAGTATCTTGTGTTTTTCCTTCTGGGAATATGAGACTGTTTCTTCTAGATGTATTTAGAATGCCATCTTTTGCTCTCTCAGGATCTAGATCTCCAGCTGGAATATACAGTGCAGTATAAACCAACTGCACATCTCCAACCACTCCTCCCTCCCTTGCAAAACTCAAGGATAAAAAGCGTCCAGTAGGATTACTCTCAATCTTTTGATTCTCCAAAGGATAAAATTCTATTAGGCCATAAACATCATCGCTGTCCTGAATGTAAAACAGAAGCTGCAAAACAGAAAACAGCATAAATTACTCTATGCTACTGTTAACTACACATCAGAGGTTTCATGCTTTCATGAAAGCCTATGCTGATTGTCATCATACATTTTTCTCTTTAGTGAATTGGCACTCAAGAAAGAAATCAGATCTACAGCCCCAAAGAATTCTTTGTACACAAGCAGCACAACAATGACAGTGGCAACTCTCCCACTATGCATCATCCATGTGCCAGATTGAGGTTTGAATAACTGGTTTTTTTTGGTTCAGCAGCCAAAGTGAATTATCTTAAAATGTTTCCAATTGTGCAAAATTTCATTTTATTCACCAAGTCCTTCCCAACCATTTTTGAGAAAGATAAATTTGGGACTTGAGTCATAAAAGTGTAAGCAATGCTAGCCACCCTTTATTTAAAAAGGTTACAGTTTTAATCACCAAGCCCTATTCCTGAAGCTGTTACTCTATGTAAAACACTCCAGTAATTATTAAGACAGCAAATGAGCAAGTGAAAATAACTTTCCTGCCTTCTCTTAGCAAAAAGTCACTTAAATCAGCATTCACACAATGCTACGTATACTGGGAATAATCTAAGCTGATTGCTACTGCATTAAAGAGGTCTGGCTTTGTATAGTACACTCAGCCAAATACTTTGGCTATGGCTCTTTATATTAAAATTATACCAAGAATTAATTTGTTTGATTTTTATTGAAGCCCAAACCCTTTAGCCAGTTTAGCCAATTAATCAGTGTTATCAAAATTGGCAAAGTCTCTTATTTCCTATTACTACCTTCCCCAAAAGAATTCTGAAAGCAGACTTACCTCAGATGGCTCACTGACTTCTGCACCTCCCTGTATTGTATGAGCTAAGAGTTTCAGAAGATAGGGCTCTGCCTCTTCTGGTATATCATCGTTAATAATATTCAGAGGAAGCGTTACCAGCATCTGCCCTTGATGAAAACATATCTCTCCAGTCTCTGGATATAGGTCTGCAGTCACAGGTGAGGGATCACTGCTGTTTCGGATTATAACCCAGGTAACAGAAACATTTCCATGTGTGCCACCACTTCTTATGATTGTGATCCCCTCAAACCTATGTTTTTGAATGAAAACAAAACTCAATATAAAAAAAATAAATACTGGCTTGCTTAGGTATTGATTCTCTGAAAGATTTACACTGACTTAAGTGGAATAAATGCTAACTTCTGCAACTGATATTTCAGTCTTGCTCAAAGTTTGTGATACCATAACACACTGGGGAAGCCTTTCCATAGAGTGCTTGTTCATGAGCTCTCTGAAATGTCTCTCAGGATATTTTTTAGAACTTACTTTTTTACAGCAAGAAAGATACTGAGAAGTGAAGACTTGATATTTTACATTTGTCTTGAGAAATACATGTCAATTTTCAGAAATCTTTTTCTCTGTTAGCTTTCTAAACCATTTTATAAACTGTATCAGAACAGTTGTTAGGCATGAACATTTAAATAATGATTCTGAATGGTTCTGAGTAAGCTGATTTATTTGAAGATGTGTCTGCTTTAAACCCAAATAATTCTATGATTCTATAATTTTTTGCTGCTGCATTGAAATATTGTTATCAATATTTATGATACTGGAAATAGCATGTTTCCCACATCTGATAATCACATGACTACAAGAAAAAGTCTGGGAATCATGACTTACAAATATTCAGGAACCAAGATTTATTTCTTTACTGTGTATGAGAAAGCAAGATGAATGGTGAAGTGCTGGGCTTTACCTACTATAAAGTATTAATTCCAAACTGTTCTTAGTTTGAGACTGTCAATACTGTGTATCGGTCCTGCCTGTCAAACATGTACAGACCTTTGATTTTAACCCCTCTGTAAAATTACAAATATTTAACTTAGTTTTAAGTTTAAACTATGTATTTCAGAGGAGGTAATCAACTTTATTCTTTTTTTTAACCAAAGATTGCTTTTGTATGTAGCAAATACAAAGATTTACCAGGGAAGGAAGCCGAGAATCTATTTTGCACTTGTATAAGCTGGTGTGTGGCAGTGTCATAACTTTATTGATCCTGCCTTTAGATTCAGGGGTTTTGAGTATTCTGATACAGTTTTTACATACAGTGCACACATAATAAAGTACTTCCTTTACAATCACACATTCCCACTTCCCTGAAATCTTTGTAGATATAGCTGATAATATTAACAATACACTAAGTGATTTCTACATTATATTTTCAGTAGTAATTTTATAGTTACTTTCAATGAAATCCTAAGGATGCTTAACAATGCCAATCAAACCCTTTAAACTGATTAGCTACTGGATTTGAAGATCTGTAGTACCTTGAAATTCGGTCTTCATCAATGATAACAGTCTGAGAAAACAGGATACTATTGATTGATAGTACTCCATAAGGTTTATCATTGGGTTGGATGGTGACATGAACAACAGACGGATTAACCAAAACAGCATCTCCTTGCAAAGTGTCCTTAAGAAGCATAATCTGAAAGGTCTCCGCAATTTCTGGTATGGCATCATCAAGGATTTTAAATTTCACATATGTTTCATGAACTAGAGGGGGGAAAATAATAGTTGTATTTGGCTGCAGGTCTAGAAAGTCTACATTAAGCTGTGCATGTGCTGTTGAATTCCCAGTTATGATGGCATATCTCACAGAGACTTCATGTTCATCAGGTCCAATTAGGTTTCCATTCACATCCTTACCACGGATGACTTGAATTGTTACCACATCAACTTCCTCAGGCACCATATAAGCACTCTGAACAAAACGCACAGGACTGTCATTTTTCGTTATATTAATCTGAACAGAATTTTTTGTGGTGTTGATTTCAGCACCTCCTTCCACGCTCCTCAGGTAAACAACAAACAATTCATCATTTTCAGGTACCTGGAAAAATAATATTAGCAACTGCGCGTAAGTTACATCTTGTATGCCTGCAGAATACTCTTACTGAGAAAGACGTTTTATGTGTTTTGCATAAATGGGAAATCATACAAACTTAACTGCTCGTTTCATATTAAAGCAAACAGAAGTCTTGCTTTTAAGTTTGGCTGAAAATATCTTCTCAATATTGAATATTTCCATCTTCTAATATGTACTTTCTGTTCTCTGTCAACAAGAAAAGGAGTAGAAACCCAAACAAAACAAAAACTAGGCAAGAATCAGAAAAAGCTAGACCTTTCCAACTTGAGAATATGATAAGATCCAAATTCTACTTTTGGAAGCTAGCTCTATTTAGAAACAAATGTTCCTCCCAGTTATTTAGATCTACGTCTTGATTTTCTGATGTTGATACGCACTTACCCCTATGCATGCCTGAGAGAATACAGGAACAACTTATGGACACAACTTTCCTTAGAAAAGGAACAATTCCTATATTCACACGCCCCCACATCCCAGCGAAAATTACCATCACAGATCTGAGAAAGTGTTTTCTGGAACTCAGCTATTAATTAGGCTTTGACATTTCTACGAATGACTGTTTAAAACTACATTTTATTTTTGGCTATTTTTCTCCACTAGCCAATGCAGCAGACAATAAAGAATAGATTATAAACTGAAAACTACAAAGGTTAAGGACGAGGTTTTTTTCTTTATATTCCTACATTTTATTCCCCACATTTTCATTTGATAATCATATTTCACTGGAAACTGTGATTATTTTATTGATGCATATTAGTAAAAGTAGATCTTTAAAAATAATTTATGATCTTTGCATCTCAGCCTTGCTGTGGACTCCTGGAAACTAACATTATTTGCTTCTGAGAGGAATTTCAGGACAATACTACTGATTTTTTTGTTAATGGTAGTACTCTGTCATAAAGTTGACAAATCCTTTTCATGAACTTTTGTTTACTGAACTAAAAGAATTCTGAAAACTCTGCTGCCCAATATTTCTTCTCCTTCACACTCATTTGTTAATTGGCCACCCTCAGATCCTTTTCCAGGGCTAAGAGAACAGACATGCAACTACCTTTATAGTTGATGCTAATCCAATCCCTTGTTTGGCTTGTGGCAATTAAACTTGCATAATGTAGTTGACTGATGCAGAGGGTTTTGTCAACATGAGAATTATAAGCTCTCAGTCATCTGTTTCTTGCACAACAGTTATTTTACCATAGAATAGATGCTAACTTACATTTTGTTTAGTTCACTCATTAATATACCATCTGGCACCATAAAAATGTACATTACAGAGACAGTCAAAATGTATCCACAATTTGTTGGTTTTGCAGTATACATCTTAGTATCTCATATAATGGGCCATTCTGGAGTTCTTAATGGCATCAGGACTGACCAATTAAAAAACAGTCAAACTTCAAAGACAACAAACAGTTTAAAGGATTTCCAGTGTTGCCTTGCCTCTTTCATTTTTTCTTAACAAAGTTCCCATTATTTCTCACTAAAAAAAAAAGGAAATATATAAAATCAAATAACTGTAAATGTAGTGCTGTGGAGATCAGATCTGCAGTTCCCTAGATTCTGTAGGAAAATGGCCACCCTATTCAGAACAATTGTTTTGTTTTTTCTCCCAACTTCAGATGCTAAAAGCTTAAAGTTCTGAGAGTAACATTAGTTTCTTGCAAATTCCATTCACATTATCATCAATAAAGGGTTTTTACACAAGTTTAACCTTTCATGTATACCTGGGAGGACTTCCAGTGGACCAGCCACAGCTGTACAGACCAAACTCTGAGAAACAGAACTTTGAGAACATTTCTGAAAGGGGAAAAAAAACCACCACATCCTCCCAAAAAGCCTAATGATATCTATCTGTGTATAAGTCACAGAAATACTACATCTAATCTGAAAGAAAGGTTTCTGCACACCAGTTCAGCATACTCTTTTAACATTAAAAATATCAGTATAGATGTGGAAACCCAGGTTTTGCAATTAACAGAAATATGGAATAAAAAAGGGTTACAGGTTACTACATATAAATGTATTTTTTTCAAAGACCAATATAAAAATCAAAAAAATTTTCATTAGCACCTAGTGTTTATGTGTTTCACAAGATTGCCTTTGTTTTATGAGTTATATCTATTTTTAGTAATTTTAAAAACATATTTAGACCTTATAACCCATCTATACAAACACACATTTTTCAATCTGTATTTTTGTTGTGAATATTCAGTGTGTTATATTCTTTCATAATTTCTTCTCTTCACATGATTGAGAAACAGGTTAACAAAGAATAAACTGGATTCCTAGGCATTGTTAACTGAAGGCAGAGAAGCTGCACAGGCACCATTGAGGATATAATAAAAAATGTGTCATGTGAACAGTGTTATGGTTAGATTCCTTTTGCCTAAGCAATTAATAAAAACAGAAAGGATAGCCTGTGTTCATTAATCAAATATAGCCTGAATTTGCAAGGCAGACAATTAGGAAAAAGCAGAGCACATTTAAAAAAGAAAAGAAAAAAGTTTTCTATAGTTTTCTTTCTAAATTAAATAGTTTAATATTAAAATGTTAAATATAGAAAGGTCAGCCTAGTAGATAAACCTGTATCTAGTCCTTGGCCATACAACAAGGACCTTAGTACTTAGTCCGAAAAATAAAAAGTATAAACCTTTCCTGATTATACATATACTGCAGTAGCCCCTAACAGGTCTGGTCAGAGCAGCCAGAATACATTTAGAAACTAAAAATATCCACTGATGAGAACTACAGAGGTAGTAGCATTAGAAAGATTAAAAATGAGGGTCATAAAGCCAAACTTTAAAATTGTCTTATTAAGCAGAAGCACTTTCAACTTTATTTAAACCAAGCATTTTTGTACCTAAGTACTCTAAGTTTCTCCAGAACAGCAGTTAAACTTCTACACATACAAACCAAAAATGAAGTCAGCTTATTCTTACCTGATCATCAAGCACTGTTATATTATAAATCAAGATTGACTTTCCAGGAGTAAACGTAATATTTCCTCTAGCTGGACTTAAGTCTTCTTCAGCTGGGTTTGGTCCATCATTTATCTTCAAAGAATTGATTTAACAATGAAAAATATATAAAACATGAATACAAATATAGCATAAGTACAATAATCAGTGTGTGACATTCATAACAAACAACTATCAATTTAGTCATCTCCTTCTCATAAGCACAAACATCCAGTTGTGAAAATCTGCATTTTTTGGCAGATGGAACAAACAGGAGTAACCACTCTGAAGAATTTATTTATTGCCAACAGAAAGAGGAAAAAAACTACTTCCATATAGGTCTACAAGGACTCTTTGGGATCTACTGATGCATAAGTGACTCTTATATAACAGAAAGGATATTCATTCTAATTTCATTAAAATAACTAATATTTTACAATAAATACCAAGACAAAATAATAGCAGTTGCTAGTTTTGTGTTCTTTCTATCCTGACCTGTGATATTATGGAAACTACAGTTAATACTGAAATCTATGAGGCAAGGAAGCCTCTTAGAAGCAAAACAAGACCAGAAATCTGATATAGAAATACTCTTATGAAAGAATTTTATATAATTTTAAAGTAGAATCAGATCCAGAAAAAAAAAAAAAAAAAAAAAAAAA
>NDXB01003306.1:31341-57383 GCA_002631895.1 Agapornis roseicollis | reverse complement strand
AAAGGGCAAAAGGATTAAAGCCAAAAAAAAAAAAAAAACAATGACAGGATCTGGAAGATTTTGCCTTCTGATGGCACTTGACCAGTCACTACATCAAACACTGCTGAGTTAGGGTGACCACAAATTGGGAATAATTTGAACAAACAAGAAAAGACAAAGATGATGCTAGAGAGTGATAAAAGGTTTGAAAAACTGCAAAGCAAAAGACTCAAAGACCTTGAGAAGTATTTTACTTGTAAAAATAAAAGCAGTGCTTTGAAGTAAAAAGTATTCCACATAAATCAGCCATCCAGTCTTATCCTGATCACTGCCAGGATGAACTACCTCTGAGAGGTGATTGTTTCTCTCCTCTGAGTAAAAACGGAGACCAAATAACTCCCTTAGACTACTACCTCACTCATGGATAACAACATTAGGTTAATGTTAGGTGAGGTGAATCTCTATATACAGTTGCAGAGAAAATGAACACAGAGAAACAAAAATTTGCAGCACAACAGATAAAGGCACAGGTAAACCAATATGCAGAAGCAAAAGCAGACATTAATAATCAGCATACACTGCAGCTCTTAGGAGTGAAGGAAACAACCCACTGGAATGACTCACCAAACAGAATCATAAAAAAGCGTTTGACACTGTCACACACGACATCCTTGTCTCTAAATTGGAGAGGCAGCAATTTGATAGATGGACCACTCGATGAATAAAGAACTGGCTGGCTGGCTGCAGGCAAAGACTTGTGGCCAATGGCTCAGTGTCCGGCTGGAGACCAGTAACGAATGGTGTCCCTCAGGGATCAGTGTTGGGACCAGTCTTGTTCAACATCTTTGTTGCTGACATGGACAGTGGGATTGAGTGCACCCTCAGCAAGTTTGCCAGTGACACCAAGCTGTGTGGTTCGGTGGATCCGCTGGAGGGAAGGAATGCCATCCAGAGGGACCTTGACACGCGTGTGAGGTGGACTGATGCCAACCTCATGAAGTTTAACCATGCCAAGTGCAAGGTCCTAAACCTGGGTCAGAGCAATCCCAGGCACAGGTACAGGTTGGGCAAAGAGGAGATTCAGAGCAGGCCTGCAGAGAAGGACTTGGGGGTCATGGTCGATGAGGACATGAACATGACCCAGCTTCAGTGTGCGCTTGCAGCCCAGAAAGCCAACCGTATCCTGGGCTGCATCCAAAGGAGCGTGACCAGCAGGTCAAAGGAGATGATCCTGGCCCTCTACTCTGCAATCCTGAGCTCTCACCTGGAGTATTGTGTGCAGTTCTGGTGTCCTCAACATAAAAAGGCATGGAACTTTTGGAACAACTCAGGAAGGCCATGGGAATGATCAGGGGACTGTAGCATCTCCCATATGAAGACAGGCTGAGAAAGTTGGGGCTATTTAGCCTGGAGAAGAGAAGGCTGCATGGAGACCTCATAGCAGCCTTCCAGTACCTGAAGGGGGCCTATAAGGATGCTGCGGAGGGACTCTTCATTAGGGACTGTAGTGACAGGACAAGGGGTGATGGGTGCAAACTTAAACAGGAGAGGTTTAGATTGGATAGAAGGAAGAAATTCTTTCCTGTTAGGGTGGTGAGGCACTGGAATGGGTTGCCCAAGGAAGTTGTGAGTGCTCCATCCCTGGCAGTGTTCAAGGTCAGCTTGGACGAAGCCTTGCATGGCATGAGGTGTCCCTGCTTATGGCATGGGGGTTGGAACTAGGTGATCTTAAGGTCCTTTCCAACCTGAACTATTCTATGATTCTATGAAATACTTTTTTTAAGAGCTCCTAAAAACATAAATGTACTGGTCTTTCTCCTAAAAAGTCATGCTGTGCACCCAAATAGAATTCACGTAGACGTGTATGATCATCTGTGATTTGTGCTTGTATGACTGTAACTTCTTGCACCACCAAGGCTTATTTATGACAGTGTTTTTAATCAGTACTTTATTTTGCAGTATTCCCATATACCAGCTTCCATTTTTCCATACTGAAAAGGGAACAAGAAACTGCCATTAAAAGTCCCAGACAGACACCATATTTTGCATTACACAGAACTTAATGTATAAGTAGCATGTTTTTCAATATCCTACTGTTATTATTTTCCTATCTCAGCCTCACAATCTAGATCCCATATTGATTTTCCTCTCTGGATCAACAGGTAGAAAAGATACTTGAGGTGTAAGATTATTTTTACCTTTTATTCTATAATGCTGTTTCAGCATTATGGAATAAAATTGCATAAATTTTACATAAATTACTTCATGTTCCCCTTCTCTTGGCCAGTTTCTATAGGAAGTTTGGCTCCCACCAACTCAGCTCAGTAACTGATGCCTTAACAGTCATCAGTTCTCTATTACAGCAGACCTGGGCATGTTTAATGCTGCTAATTACTACAGCTAGAAAACAAAGGAGGAGTGAGAACTTAGACATGGACTCACTAATTCACATGTCTACTTTCATGGAGTCTTTCAACGAAAGAGCATTCAGATCCAAAATGATTGTAGCTTTTGCAACTCTTTCCCACTCAAACATTCCATGTTTTCTCTTTGTGCCTGAGGATTTCTCAATTACTTTTTTTCATTTTCACTGTACTACTCCAGAGACTTGAGCCATCTCGTTGTTAAATAAGGTGATGAGACAGAGCTCCCATGGGATTTTGCCAATGTGCTGGAAGGTTGTTAATGACTGACCCAGGACACCCCATGAGCACTGTTAAGAGCTCAACATGCTGCACGCACAGCAATGTCACCTCTAACAAACATGCGGGACAAACAATCATCAGGCCTGGTAATGGACCTGCAATAGACCCAGCACTGCAGAGAGCTATGCCTCCAGTTCAGCCTTAACTTCTCTTTTCAACAAAAGCAGC
Source organism: Agapornis roseicollis (assembly GCA_002631895.1). Lineage (NCBI taxonomy): Eukaryota > Metazoa > Chordata > Aves > Psittaciformes > Psittacidae > Agapornis > Agapornis roseicollis. The sequence goes on along the minus strand of NDXB01003306.1, from coordinate 54,531 downwards.
AAATAAGGTGTACTAAGTATGCCCCTCAATTCTTGCTTTGTTTGGATTTCCTTTGTTATGAATTCATTAAAACTCCACAAGTTAAAAAATGGCTCTGCTGTGAGTAAACTGATATTGAAAGCAGCAGCAATAGAATCAATGGACTCCACTTTGTTTGTTTGTTTTGAAATCTTGCCTTTCCCCTTTATTGGCATGATCTGAAAGAAAAGAGCAGAGAAGAGGGAGGTGGAAGAAGAAACAAATCCCTAAGAAGGAAACAGGACATAAAGGGGTGTGAAAAAGAAAATCCAAATAAAGGGCTTCAGAAGGGAGTTACTTTCTCTTCTTGTTCACATTTTTATTTCTATTAAGGAATTTTTTTGTGATGTATGAAGGCCATTTGGTTTTCAATCACAGGTATTGCAAACTTAATCCACTAATATTAGAACACCAAAATTAATGCTGACAATAAATTCTTCTGAATATCTATAAATGCCACTAAAATTGAGATTTTTTTTTTTTTTTTTCACCTGTGCCTTCAAAATGCTGGGCTAAATATTTGTTTGGATGCAAGGAGATTCTGAAAATTCTGAAATTTGGTCCTGTACACATTTCCACATTGCTCTGTCCATCATCTTTTCCTGGACTTCAGCTGAAGTACTCAATGAGGAACATTAAGCACGTGCATCACACTTTCATAGATCTTAATTACAAAACGCCAGGCAGAAGTTAACTTTATGGCTTTCTTGTTCATTAATGAATCACTTGCAGTGTGACACAACACCTTAGAAATATGTAGCATCCATCAGACGCTGTTCTTAGTAGTTCTAGTGCATACTCAGAATACTGATGCTGATCTTGCTCCCCTCTTCACCGAGCAGTTGACAAAATAAAGATGCTTTTCTTGCAAGAAAATAATTTGATTTTGGTGAATGGGTTTGTGGTTTGGGGGGTTTTGTGGTTTAGGTTTTCTGGGGTTTTGCTAGTTTTTTTGAAAAGCATATATATTCTTTGAAGAATGGTCAATGGTGGTGAGCATTTCTGCAAGAGACGATGTTTAAGAACATTATAGACCACCACAGACACTTGTATTCTTTCCTGTGTGGCCATAGTTCAATATTTGATTCCATAACTGATTGCTTGGCTACTGTCTAGGATGAATTCCCCATGTTCTTTCTTACTACTTCTTCTCAATGTGAATCTGTCGGGGGTTCAGCTATAGCAGTAATTTTTCTCCTTCTTTGGGTGGGGGGGGGGAAGTTCTGACTGGCAGTGTTGAAAGAAACAGTGGCCAAAACTACAGAACATGACACTGACAGCACAGCCTTCAAGGAACTACTCTAAAAGCCATGCCTCGAGAGAGGGCATAACGGACCAAGACTCACAACAAAGAGGTGTGCTCGCCTCAGAGCCTGACTAGCCTGCATTAGCTTATGCACACTGATGATCAAGCTTGTGTTGCCTCTTCTTCAACAGGAGAAATGAGGTTCCTGACCACTTTCCTGCTGCCAACTCACCACACTCCTGGAGACCCATCCAGCTATCCCACGATGGAGAAAATGCACCAACACAGCCAGGGGTCACCCAATGCCTCTTCAGGAGCACCAGGCACTTGTGCTGCTCCATTTCCTGAACTGCTCCACATCCTTCCTGATGAGCGAGGAATGCTTTACTATTAAGGTCTTTAATTTAATTTAAGATCACTACTGGTGCTGCAAGAACTCTACTGGTGCTGCCAGGAAAAAGCAGCAGGTCACAGTAGTAGGGGACTCTACTTTGAAAGGGACCTGTCTGTCAGCCTGACCCAGTATCAAGGAAGGTGTGTTGCCTACCAGGGGCTCAGATCTGGGGTGTTGCAGTGAGGCTGCCTGCTCTAGTAAGCCCCGCTGACTATTACCCACTTCTAATGATCCATGTGGGTGCTAGTGATATAGTTAGCAGTGGCTCAGAGAACATAATGAAGGAGTACAGAGCCCTGGGAGAGGTGGTCAGGGGCTCTGGAGCTCAGACTGTCTCTTCATCAATTCTTCAAAATAAAGGGGAAGGCCTTAAAAAGGGAAGGCAGATTTGCCAGGTTAATAAATGGTTAGCAGGGTGGTGCCATAGTCAGGGGTTTGGGTATCTAGAACATCGGAGCCAATTTGGGAGGCCAGGTCTACTGGGGGCTGGTGGTGCTCGTCTGACAAAGAAGTGGAAGAGCGGTTTTGGTAGGAGCCTTGCAAAACTGGTTGAGGATGCTTCAAACTAGATGTGTTAGGGGAGAGGGGCATCATTCCATCCCAACACACCAGGTCAGTTGCCAGCACCTTCATCCCAGGAAGAATACAGGGATGTTGTCTGGGAAGCTAGGGGCTAGGTTAGGAAAGCTAGGACTGTTAAACTTGGCTAGGGATGTTAAGGATAACAGGAAGGGATTCTATAGGTATGTAGCAAATAAAAGACAGATTACGAACAACCTAGGCCCTCTCTGGAAGCTATCAGGAGAACTGGCTACCCTGGGTTTGGAGACAATTGAGGCTCTTAATGACTTCTTTGCCTCAGTCTTCACTGGCAAATGCTCTGACCATACATCCCAAGTCTTGGAAGGCAAACGAAGGGACTGTGAGAATGAAGACCTCAGGCCCACTGTAGGAGAAGATCAGGTTTGGGATCATCTTAAGAACCTGAACATGAACAAGTCCATGGGACCTGATGAAATCCATTCATGGGTCCTGAAGAAGCTGGCAAATGAAGTTGCTAAGCCACTGGCTATGATATTTGAAAAATTATGGCAGTCAGGTCAATTTCCCAATGACTGGAAAAAGGGAAATATAACCCCCATTTTCAAGAAGGTGAAAATGGATGACCCAAAGAATTACAGAGCAGTCAGTCTCACCTCTGTGCCTGGCAAAATCTTGGAGCAGATTCTCCTGGAAGCCATGCTAAGACACATGAAAAACAACAAGGTGCTTGGTGGCAGCCAGCATGGCTTCACTAGGGGGAAATCCTGCCTGACCAATTTGGTGGCCTTCTATGATGGGGCTACGGAACTGATGGACAGGGGTAGAGCAGTTGATGTCATCTACCTGGACTTGTGCAAAGTGTTTGACACTGTCCCACACGACATCCTTGTCTCTAAATTGGAGAGACATCAATTTGATAGGTGGGGCACTCGGTGAATAAAGAACTGGTTGGATGGCTGCAGGCAAAGAGCTGTGGTCAATGGCTTAGTGTCCGGCTGGAGACCAGTAACGAATGGTGTCCCTCAGGGATCAGTGTTGGGACCAGTCTTGTTCAACATCTTTGTTGCTGACATGGACAGTGGGATTGAGTGCACCCTCAGCAAGTTTGCCAATGACACCAAGCTGTGTGGTTCGGTGGATCCGCTGGAGGGAAGGAATGCCATCCAGAGGGACCTTGACACGCTTGTGAGGTGGACTGATGTCAACCTCATGAAGTTTAACCATGCCAAGTGCAAGGTCCTAAACCTGGGTCAGAGCAATCCCAGGCACAGCTACAGGTTGGGCAAAGAGAAGATTCAGAGCAGGCCTGCAGAGAAGGACTTGGGGGTCATGGTCGATGAGAAAATGAATATGACCCAGCTTCAGTGTGCGCTTGCAGCCCAGAAAGCCAACCGTATCCTGGGCTGCATCCAAAGGAGCATGACCAGCAGGTCGAGGGAGGTGATCCTGGCCCTCTACTCTGCAATCCAGAGCTCTCACCTGAAGTATTGTGTGCAGTTCTGGTGTCCTCAACATAAAAAGGACATGGAGCTGTTGGAACAAGTCCAGAGGAGGTCCATGAGGATGATCAGGGGACTGTAGCATCTCCCATATGAAGACAGGCTGAGGGAGTTGGGGCTATTCAGCCTGGAGAAGAGAAGGCTGCCTGGAGACCTCATAGCAGCCTTCCAGTATCTGAAGGGGGCCTATAAGAATGGTGGAGAGGGACTCTTCATTAGGGACTGTAGTGATAGGAAAAGGGGTATCGGGTTCAAAATCAAACAGGAGAGGTTTAGATTGGATATAAGGAAGAAGTTCTTTACTGTAAGAGTGATGAGACACTTGAATGGGTTGCCCAAGGAAGCTGTGAATGCTCCATCCCTGGCAGTGAACAGTCCAGATTGGACAGTGAACAAGTGAACAAGTTGGGCAGTGAACAAGTCCAGGTTGGACAGAGCCTTGGGTGACATAGTTTAGTGTTAGGTGTCCCTGCCCATGGCAGCAGGATGGAACTAGGTGATCTTAAGGTCCTTTCTGACCCTAAGTATTCTACGATTTTATAATTTATCTCAGAGTTTATGGACGAATAAACAAACACACCCAAGAAGGAGCATGAGGAAGACAAATACAAACAGCAGTAATAATCTCAAAAGACTGAATGATGAAATTTAAGCATTATGCACCTGACCACCGGTTTATGCTGGACTGGCTGATGTGCATGTGCATTAAGATAAATTCAGGCTTTAACCCTCTATTTTTCAGACATGTCCATCATTTAAGAAACTCGAAAATGAGAACTTCCAAACAGATTGTGCTTGATGCACAAACATGATTTTTTTTCATGCTTCCTGTGATCAGCTTGGCAACAGTTAACCATCAGGGAATAGTTCAGGAAAAAAGTAAATGTTCCCTGGCACCTGCTCACAGGAGGTTGCTATATTTTAATATATGGAATGTTATGGCAGAAATGGTATTTGTATGATAACTTTTTTATCACTGAACTTAGTCGCACATTTGACAAGCCGTTCACAAAAAATGAGATGACTTTTAGGAAATGCTAATTTAAACGCATTCAAGTGTAAAAGAAGGAATTAATTATTAATTAATTAATGTGTCAGTATACTGACACAAAAAGAATGCCATATATGAAGAGATGGTTTGGTCTCACAACATTCAGCTGCTCCTCTCAAGCTACAGTGGATGGTTACCGGATGGAAGGTCACAAGGAGAAACAGCAAGATGACAGCTTGGCAAGAACTGTCTGCTTGCTCTTCCTGTGCAGTTACTGTTGCTAAATAAAGCTGCAGCCCTGTTTTTTCCAATCAAGTGTGTCCAGCTCTTCGTTTGCAGCATGTCACTGATAACGCAGACAGCATATGCAACAAACCAGAAGCTTTCTCATAAAACATCCATCAGAACACACAACTTCAAAGCACATCAAGTACAAGACTGCAAATTGAAAAGAATGCTTACCAAAAGTGAAGTTTTCTGAAGGTAAAGCTTAATAAAAATATTAAAAGCTCTCCATAATCTCTTGCATCTAGATTGTTTTTAATTTTAGTCCTTAAAAAGTACTTCTGACTGACAAAGATAAAAGCAAAAGGGTTCCAGCTGCTGCACACAACTTGCTTTCCCAATTCTCACATAGGTCATATTGTTTGCTCCCTTTTTGAATGAGGGGAAAAAGACTGCTTGGAAACACAACCAACTTATGTTCTTCAACTTAAGAGCTGACTCTCTTCTGAAATTCTTTAACTGAAACACTGAAGTCTTTACTCATTTGTTGCTTACTTTTCCTTGAGATCAAAGAGATGTTAGCTGAGTAAATGCGGAACTAAGTATTCGTAATAACGGAGAGCTTCCAGTGAAAAGCTGCAGGGCCTGAATTTCTGTGTGAAAAGTATCCACCCTCCATGCTTAGAAATTTGTTTTCCTGGCTGTAGGGGTAATCCTGGATGGCTTACATCCTTCCTGAAAAACTGTGTCTACAAAGGGGCACTGGAACATCTTAACATTCTGATGCTGAGACAGTGATCCTGGGGACTGTCAAGCATGTGGAGAAAAATAAATACAATCCAACAGCTGCTAACACAGAGAGTAACATGCGCTGTCTTCGGAGTGGCTCTGCAAGGGAAAAGGGCACACCTACTCTCGATATGTCTATATGTCCACTTTCAGTTTCATATACACATTGTCCTGAACAGAATCTAAGGCCTTCACGATTTCCTTCTTTTAATGTAATGCTTGACCTTCAACATTTTTGGTCTAATTAAGTAACTTCACGCCATTACCATTGTATTTTTTTAAATGTGACATCATGTGCTTACCTCCCCATGACCCCTGAAATCCATGTATATTGGATGCAAGGAGATGGAAAATCACAGAATCATAGAATAGTTAGGGTTGGAAAGGACCCTAAGATCATCTAGTTCCAACCCCCCTGACATAAGCAGGGACACCCCACACTAAACCGAGCCACCCAAGGCTTTGTCTAACCTGGCCTTGAATAAATCAAACCACTTCATTACATTATACTGCAAAGCACCCTAAAACACACACAGAAGTTTGTTATTCATTATCTAGGTACTGCAGAAGCTTACATAAATGCAGTAGCATTGCTTAATATAAAAGATATTAAACATAACCCATGTAACACTACTATGAAACACACTTCCACATAGCCTTTTAATTTATGGCACTGCAAATCAAAAGCAAGAGATGATCCAGATAAGAAATAAAAACATTCCATGAGAAACTGATATATGAAGGAGAAAGTACTGAAATGCATGTTTACGATACGGAGTATAAATCAATAAAACCCATATTGTTTAAAATCTGTCTAAGATCAGCTAACTTGATCTTTTAAAGTTGTTTCCAGTTTATGCCCACGATGTGTGGTGCTTCCCTGTGGTTTATTATTTTATTTCAATGGCAGAGGGAGGAAACCAACAAAGCTCAGTAACCATACTGCATAGCAGAATGTAACCATGGAAGCATTTGTCCACTTGTCACAGCCTCTACAGAATGATTCAGCCATTCATTTCATTGAATCAATATTGAAGCTTTTAAGATTTATTACTTGAGGGTGGAGGAAAACTAATAAAACAAATTCCTTGTTGCCTCCCATTACATACATCTTGTCACAGTCGGCATATTAATATCTTGTAAACATGTTACTAATGTCGTGTGGGCTACGTTACCATCTCTCCTCATGGACAGACATGGAGATTACTCATAATGTATTTGCATTAGCATGCCTGATACTCCCTGAAAGAATGTAAAGGTTTCTGACACATTCTCTTGCCCAGTATAAAAGCTGAATCAAAACAGAAAAGACAAAAGTTGTAAGAAAACAGGGGTTGAGCGAATCTGTTTTAAAATTCATGAAAATGCTCCCATCAAAAGGGTTTCAATGTCTACTGACCACTCTCCTATTTATATCATACACAGGACATTTTTAATGCTTGAAAAAGTGGAAGGGGATGATTAATTTTACAAGTACTTTTATCTTAAAATTATAAGATAAAGGCACAACTGAAACCAGTATGTTTTTTTATGAAACACAGCCACTTGTAAGCTCTGTACTGATAAAATACATATTGTAGATTACAGCTATCTATCGTACATGACAGATTTTTATTTTTTTCATCAACTTTATAATGAGAATTTGAAATAAAGCATGGCAAGATGTTTACAGTTACAGCATCACCACTATTATCAGGCATACAGACTGTTCAATTAACACTCACATGGCATTATTGGTGAAAACTGGGGGCACCTTAAATACACAGTTCAAACATTTATCAATATAGCAGGCTGTGAATGCCATATATTAAAGATGTTCCTTCTGTATTAAAGATTTTTAAGATTCTGCATCAGATCCTCTACCATGAGAGAGTCTCCTTGCTCCTGCCCCCACTCCCATCTACTATTCTGTCTCCCTTTTGTCAAAGCTATTCAGCACACCCTGCTACTTCAGCCGTGAGGAGCTTAAAACAAAAGATGAAAGTAACTACAGGATATTCCAGACAACTCCCTCGCTTGCCTATAGACCTCTCTTCACATGGGAAGAACAGTGCAAGGGTGGCAGAAGAGGCTGCAGTTAACAGGAAAGCACGGGCGTATGGGGCCTGTGCAAGGGCACTTTCCCACTCACTGGAATTACATCAAAGGACTGTTTGCCAGTGAAAGATTTTCTCAGTTGTGGGTGTAGGTAGCAGAGTACCAATACAGAATACAACCACAGTAGAAACTCATGTGCCAGTGGGCTTCTAACCAAGGAAAAGTCTTGCATTCATGAAGATGCAAACACACCTATGTAGCTGTGGCATCAGTAAGGGCAAATTACCAGTAACAATGAGGCCAACAGCTGAAATCCCACAGCTTAAAAAATATCACAAAACACTCAACTCCTCCCTGTGAGGGGAAAAACCATCAAAATCCTCAAGCTTTCTATTTACAAAATGAAGAAAAGTTTAGTAGAGTAAGAAAAGGCCAGTGTTCCTTAATCAAGGAAAAAAAATTACAAACCCCAATATTCAACAAGCATCCATCTTTGTGCAATAGTATAGTAAAAATTCAATCAGAAACAAAATTAAAAATAAATCAGTACACAGATTATGGAAAAAGGAACTAGAGAGCAGACAGTATAAATGACACTGTATAAATTATAGAAGATTAAAGAGATAAGGGAAAACCACTGGGCTGGCAAGACAATGGCAAGATTAATAACTACATTTTACATACCTGTAACAATCAACTCCAAAGATACAAAAGGAAGTTTAGACTATACATGCGGCTTTGATAGCAAACCTAGCCAAATGTAAAGGTTGATGTGGGATTTTTACATAAAAGAAGGCAAAATAAATTAATGGAAGAAAATATGCGATCTTTTACAAACTGTGCAATTTGGTTTAATTCTGAAAGATTATGTATGTAAAGGACAGTAATTGTGCTGATGTAACAGAACCGAATAGTTGGAGGACTTACTTTTTAATCATATTACCACAGGGTAAAGACATAGTACAATGCTAGCAATCAGTGCAATGTTAAAATCTGATTAAAAACCAGCTGGTAGGTCTCAAAAAAACATTCTCCAGTACGATATTCTGAACAAAATACAGACTTTATCATGAACAAATGAAAATACTTTTATTATGTAGGTTCAACACAGCTTACCCATAGGTCTGCTGCTCCTCAATACTCTCTCCCTGTAAATACAGAAATTACAGCTGAATGTTTGTGATGTCAATATGAGCAGAAAGGAAATTACACTATCACAGTGATACAGCTCACCTGGTAAGCCAGTTCTATGAAAACAAGTCATCTTAACACTGCTGAATACCTTCAAAGCTAAAAATACACGTTACACCTTACAAACAATCTTCTGGATCATTCTCATCTGAAGAAACTCTAGCAGCGAAGCAGCTCTCTTTACGTGGGCCAATGTGATGCTGTGACCAGGACAGAAAAAGAACAAAACCAAACCCAAAACAGAGTTAGTATGATCCTTAGATACATCAACAGTGACAAGTAGTTGGAATGAGGGCATCGTTTACCTTTGTATGCAGCGCTAATAAGGTAGATATTTGAAACTGTATGAAGTTCTTCTGTCCACATTTTAAAAACAACACTGAAGTATACAGTGGAAGCAAGCAAATAAAATTCCCAAAACCTGAGAAACAGAGAAAGGAGAGAGCAAAAGTTAACAAACTCCAGTGTTTAATTAATTAAAAATGAGTGAAAGCCTTAATTACAGCACACAAATTCTCACAGATAAAAACAAGAGAACAGAGGAGGTTCTTGACTTTACTTAAGGAGCACATATCAAAAACTAACAGCTATTCCTGGACTTAATTACAGATTCATCTAGCTAAAATTGGAAGGAATCTATGATAGTCTATAAAAAAGAATGAACTTCAGTTATCACACTATAGAAACATATTCATCAAAACAGGTATATGAATAGGAATTCAGAATCTTACAGCAAACTCTGTCTGTGAATAATCTATTTCAAAGTTTTAGAAGTCTATACTCCATTTTTGCATACTGTCTCTACCGCAACTGAATGGCTTCACTGGTGGATTTTCTTACTTAGAGGATGCCTGAACTGAGAAAAGTAAAATGTGAGTCAGAAGCAAACACACAACTCTTTAACAGATTGCTGGAAACTAAGTTTCAAAGAACCAATGCACCCTACTGGCTGTGTTACGGAAGGTACACACCAAATTTCTATTAAGAATACATATTAGATTTAAATAAAAATAATTAAAATGTAATCAATTTGTGTTGAGTAACCAAAGGGTATCAGCAAATACATGAAATATGAAATTGGGAAGCAATAGTCTGTATCCACAGGTAATTTTTTATTTATTCTCATTAAAGCCATAACAATACTAAACTAAACAATTAAATTCTGTGATCATTTCTAACCCATTTTAGAGTGGAATGGTTGGAAACCTGCTAACTAAAAAGGGGTTTCTGCAAGTTTTGAGGATGGAAATACTTGCTTCCTCTATACTTCTGTCCTTAAATAGCTCCTCTAACTTCACTTTACACATCTTGCACTTAGGCACTGCTTAGTAACTTCACACTTTGTTTGGGCTTCATCAGAGCTGCAGATCTATCTTGACATTACCATTTGCTAGAATTTTGTACCTTCCCCCAGTACTAAGCAGGGAATCAGAGACACATAAAAGCTGTATATTTATTTCTGTGTGAATATTTTTAATGAGTCATAGCTTATTGTGTCATTTAGACTCTTGGCACTGGTTATCTAAATGCAAATCTAGCCCTGTGGCCCCAGATCACAGAATGACTTAAAGGCTTATAAGGTGACACACATGACATGTATGGAATTTCCAGGCAGAAAGAGATATAAATATGCATATTTTATTAAAAGTGACTAACAAGTTACATCAGGCTCCAACATCTCCTTTGCAGTACATTTCCACTGTTCTTTTAAGGTATTTTTAATATTTCTGTGCGCATGCTTAACTACTTAGCTCTGATCAAGCCACACTAGATATAACATGACCAAGGGGAATGCGGTAGAGATCCCTGCAGTTGCTCTTGGAATACCATGGAGTGATTAACACTGACCCTGTTGCTCATTGAGAATGCACTATTAGGATATGCAAAGTAACTTACAAGAGGATGGAGAAAGGCTTTATTCCTATTAGCATTCATGGGAGCTATTCAGCTCCAGTCTTGTTCATCAAGTTTGGAATATACCCTTTTGTCATTGATGGGAAAATGTCACTAGTTACAAACGGTTACACATAGGGGTATAGCAAGGTCAAAGCAAACTCCAGCACTTTCTTTCCCCATCTAAGGCAGAGTGCTGCCTCAGCAGTTCTTTTTAGACATGATGGTACACCTCCTGAGATAAAAGAAACAGTGAAATTCCCTGCTCTTACCTCTTCTGCAGCTTCATCACCTAAAGATTAAAGAACAACTCCAAAAGGATATGCCATTAGTGGTATATAATGGGACAACCATCAGGCACTGCTGCAGGCATCGTTGGGTATGAAGTCTGCCTTCAAAATCCTCTCCAGGTCCACCCACAGCTCTGACAGGTCTCATAAAACAGTCTTTCAACAACATGAATAGGGTCTGAGTCATCAGTTACCCAGCTACAGACAACTACAGTCGTTTCACTTCTACTTCTGAAAAGTAGAAAAAAACAAAACCTTTAAAAACCAAACAAAACTGGTCAGTGCTGTGGATATTCTTTGCCAGATGTGGCATGACACCTCTTCATAGCTGGAATTCCCATTCACCTTGTTATAATTACTCCTCATCAACTTGGAATCCCACAAGAAAACTTAGGGTTATGGGAAATAAATTCATTTTTGTCATGTCCAATATAGCTCTTGCTGGAAATGCAGTCTGTGGAAGATTCAATCTGCTTTGCATTTTGCCATCCCCTCACACACATAAGATTATTTTGGGACCCCTACAAGTATGTTCACACATTTGTCATGTAAACCCACAACCCCAGCTTGTCTGTGTAGTGCAGCAGCTTCTGTGTCAGGCTGTATCTAAGGCCTTTGGTGCAACTGTGTTAATTAGCATAAGCAGTGTCTCTGATCCATGATAAAAATAGAAGGCTTATTTCTGAGCAAGCTTGGGTAGAGAAGGTGTTCAGAAATACTCCAGAGATAGTAGAGCATCTCTAGTTAGGCTTCTGAACAGTTTAGAAATAGCCTCCTGATTTGTAAGGAACTTCAGTTTGAGTGAATTCTAATTATGCTTGGCAATTACAGCAATATATTAACAAATGCAGAATAAGATCTGCTGACAAACAGCTTCTACTAACCATGCCCAGATTCCTGGTGGAAGTAAATCCTGTTTTTACATTAGTACTGTTCCGTGCTTCTCCGTAAAGGGCAGAAACTGGACCTGCCTCATCTGCCCAGCTCATATTTTATCTTTACTGCTGACTTCTGCACCTGAGAATATTTATATTCTTTAATGCAAATCTTTCCTTACTTACAGCATGAAACTTCAATGCTCTTGACAGAACTTCTATGTAAAGAAGTTAAAAATAATAAAGAAAATATATTCCTTTTCTTATCAGGCAAGAGAGACTTAAGAATACTTTATTTTACCCAGTCCACCCCTCATCCACAATAGAGTACTATTTTAAGGTAGGTACTGCAATATATATACTTAAGTCTTTAAAAAAAGTTCAGACACAAGAACACACTGTACCTTAAGAGTTTACTTCATAGTGCCTGCAAATTGGGTTTGACGCTTCTTCAGCTTCTGTGGGTGCGAAGTGTGACATTAAACAGAGCTACACAATCATTAGCTCTTATATTTAATCTTTAGACTCAAGTTGTTTAGTTTTGGAAACTAAAGTCATAGAAAAATTTTGCCTTTGTTAACACGAAACACATTTCTAACCTCTTTGGTTATTCAGGAAAGCCTGAAAACAAGAAAGGGAAAAAGAAGGAATAAGGGAAAATGAAGGGAAAACGAAAAAATAAAGGGAAAGGGAAATATAAGGGGAAAGAAAAAGTAACAGGGAAAGTGAAACCACACCTTATTTAAAACGACTTCCTTTTTAAAAAATTAATCTGTTGAGTAACTAGACTCACAACTGCATTTGTCGTCAACAATGCAATCACTTGTTACAACATATTCAGCCTAACCTTAGAGCTGTAAGCTTTTGTAAGAAACACTGCACTTACTCCTGCTGTAACCAAAAACTTCCTTCTAAGGCCAAGTCAGAAGAAACCCACACTAAATTAAATTTACTACACAAACTAGGGAGGTTTCCTATTCCAGCCTATTGCCTCAGCAACTGCAACAGCTGCTGCCAGTTCTTTGATAGTGAAAACTACTCTATTAGGGAAGCTGAATTATCTACAGGCCTTAACTTCTGGTTTCCCTCTTGTGGAAAAAAAAATACATCAGCATGGGCTGAATGCCTGTATCTCTGCAGTATGGGTCCTGAGGAGTGAGAAAACAACATAAGGGACTTAAGAGGGATGTGGACATGTTGGAGCAAGTTCAGAGGCGGCCATGGAGATGCTGCGAGGGCTGGGGCAGCTCTGTCTGAAGACAGGCTGAGAGAGCTGGGCTGGTTCAGTCTGGGGAAGAGAAGGCTCCTTAAGGGGAGACCTTAGAGCAGCTCCAGTTCCTAAAGGGGCTACAAGAAAGCTGGAGAGGGGCTTTGGACAAGGGCCTGTAGGGATAGGACAAGGGGAATGAATGGCTTTAACCTGACAGGGGGGAGATAGAGATGGGCTCTCAGGCAGAAGTTCTTCCCTGTGAGGGTGGTGAGGCCCTGGCACAGGGTGCCCAGAGAAGCTGTGGCTGCCCCATCCCTGGCAGTGTTCAAGGCCAGGTTGGATGGGGCTTGGAGCAACCTGGTCTAGTGGAAGGTGCCCCTGCCTGTGGGAGGGGATTGGAACTGGATAAACTTTAAGGTCCCAGTCTGTGATTGCATGAAATTCATGAAGGGACAAGAATAATCCACCTGGCAATTTACCAGCAAGCAGTAATGCACGAAAAGCCGCACACTAAAGATACACAGGCTTTGGTGAGGAACTGCCAACTGCTACAAGCTAAAAGGGCTCTCAGAATTATTAAGTGTTGGAAACAGAAGAGAGCCTCTGCTCCTCCAGAAACAGGGCCACTCACAACAGAGTAACGCTTTGGGGCGACCGGCCTCCCGGTCCTCGGGCCCCTATTGGGTACCGCTCAGGGCCGCTGTGCCACCGGCAGGCCGCCCGTCACACGCGGCCCGCCGTCCCATTCCCTCACAGTCCCGCGAGGGAACGCTGTGACCGGGGCACCGCCGGCCCCCAAGCGACCAACGCCCGGAGCGCGGGCAGCGGAGACGGGGGAGAAGCGCAAAACCCATCCCAGAACCCTCGGCAAAGCCTCGTCACACACCCCCAAGAGCCCACTAAAGGCCTCAGATCCAATCCCTCAGCAATAAGAGGCGCCCTGGGCCTTTAAGGGCGCTAGAGGGCGGTCCCACGGTGTGGACGTGGCGGGGTTGTATTGCCGCCATTGTGGGCGCCATGAGGGGAGGCAGCAAGTAAGGCAGCAGTCTAGGGACCGGGGGAGTGCGGCGAGGGCCGGGCCAGGCGCTCCCCTGCCGGCTCCTCCCCGTGCTGGGCGGCGCGGTGCGGGGATACCCGCGGAGGCCGCCACGGCTGCAGCGTGTTCCACAGGGCCCCCAGCGGAGAATGGCCGGCAGAGGCGCCGGATGCGGCCCGCAGCCGCCGGCCGTAGCGCAACAGCCCACTGGTGGTCACCTGTACCCGTTCGGGGTCGCGGAGAGCGAGGGTCCGGAAGAGGAGGGCGGCGAGGTGTCGGAGCTGCGGCCGCGGGGCAGGGAGAAGGTACGGAGGAGCGCGTCGAGGGACAGGCTGGATGATGTAGTCCTGCTCACCAAGGACATCGAGGAAGGGGACACGCTCAACGCTATCGCGCTTCAGTTCTGCTGCTCGGTACGTCCTCAGGGGCTCCGAGCTGGTGCCGTGATCCGGGAGTTCGGGGGTGCCGGGGTCCGGCTGGCGGGGCTGGTTCGCGGCGCGCTGCGCGCACCTCCTGACTGCCCGGGTCTCGTTTGCACCGTCTGTGATCCCTTAAAGCAGGTGGCAACCTAAGAAACGAGTATGTGGGTTCTGCTTGTTGCGCTGTTTCTCCAACTGGCGCGCTTTGCAGTGGAAGTTACACTGGTGCGCAGTCACGCTTGGGCACTGTGCACTGAGAGACTCGCTGATGAGGAGGGTGTTGCTGAACCACCTTCAACATTGGTGTGGAGACTGAATTCCACTAAGGGAGACGGGAAGAGAAACCTCCATGTAGCTTTCTTTTGAATTCTGCTAAATTGCCTGAATATTTATCAGCACGAACCTGTTGTGCTGTTGGAATGCTCTGCCCAAATGCCCCACTGTTTCCTTCTCAGACCTTCCTGCTTTTCCTGATTAAGAGGTCTTACATTTAAGAGTTCTTAAACACCAACTGGAATCATACAATAGTTAGGGTTGGAAAGGACCTTAAGATCATGCATTTCCAACCCCCCTGCCATGGGCAGGGATGCCTCATCCTGGCCCATGTCACCCAAGGATCTGTCTGAACTGGCTGTGAACACTACCAGAGATGGAGCATTCACAACTTACCAGGGCAAACCGTTCCAGTGCCTCACAATGAAGAACTTACTTATTTAACCTGGACTTTACCTCTTTAACACATCTTAGGCTGCATCTCAACAATTGTGGTTAGCAGGTCGTGGGAGGGGATTCTCCCCTTTGCTGTGCTATGGGAAGAGATCCCTCCCTCCCCCCCAGCAGTCCTGCGTCCAGCAATGCAAAAGGGACATGGAGCTGTTGGAGCAAGTCAGAGAAGGCCATGGAGATGCTGCGAGGGCTGGAGGGAGCAGCTCTGCTCTGGAGACAGGTTGAGAGAGCTGGGCTGGTTCAGTCTGGAGAAGGGAAGGCTCCTTAAGGGGAGACCTTAGAGCAGCTCCAGTTCCTAAAGGGGCTACAAGAAAGCTGGAGAGGGGCTTTGGACAAGGGCCTGTAGGGATAGGACAAGGGGAATGGCTTTAACCTGACAGGGGGGAGATAGAGATGAGCTCTTAGGCAGAAGTTCTTCCCTGTGAGGGTGGTGAGGCTCTGGCACAGGGTGCCCAGAGAAGCTGTGGCTGCCCCATCCCTGGCAGTGTTCAAGGCCAGGTTGGATGGGGCTTGGAGCAACCTGGTCTAGTGGAAGGTGCCCCTGCCTGTGGGAGGGGATTGGAACTGGATGAGGTTTAAGGGCCTTCCTAACACAAACTATTACATGATTCTGTGAAATTAATATGATGAGGGTCCTTCCCACCCAGTACTTTTGGGTGGCCAGTAGTAATTAAGGCAGAGGTTACTGTGTTGATTGATGTTAGCATTTGCCTGTACCCAGTTGTGACAGGGAATCATCTATGTGTGTCACTGAGCTGACAGCTAGCTGTGCAGTTATCAAGAGGTGAAATCCAAAATCCGTATTTACAGAAGTCTTTACTTCTTACGGTGGAGAGAGAACTAGGTGCCTCCTGTCATGAATTTAAGTACCAATGTCTTGACATAACTATTTTATAATTACGAGAGACCTTTGCTTCATCTACCAGTTCTTGGCTTCAGAGCGCAGCACAAGTAAGTATTTTGAGCTGGCTTGCCAGATCAGAACTCAGGTAAGAAAAAAAAGATAACAGAGTTAGACTCTGTCTTGGAAATTCATGGAGAGTGTAAACTAGCAGTCCAGGGCTTTATGCTGGAAGGATAACTTGTGGTTGAAACAGTAATCACTGAGGTATATGCTATATTTGGCAGTATGTTATGCTCACCCATTTACCATTACAGGAACTGAAACACTTCTCATACTACAAGGATTGTACAGGCAGCAGGCGCTGATCACCCTAATGTATTTCTGGCCACATACCTGTTTTACATGGAGCCATTTGCAGCAGCAAGGGTCTCTTGGCAACCTTGTTTTCTATCTGTAATTTCTTCTGAGGTAGCTGTCCTCCAATTGAGGACAGGAAGGATTTGAACTCAGGCACTGTGCTTAACTTGGGCACAACTCCTGTGTGCTTACCAGGTGCTGCAGAAAACTACCAGTCTTTATGTACTTCCTCATGGTGAGGTTTGTGGATGGGTCTTCCATGCTAAGGGAGTTACTGTCTCAGAATGAGGGTGCTGATTCTCCAAGGGCACTTAAATCCTTGCAGAGTATTCACTTCAGACTGAAAAGCTGAACTTACCAAGAGCAAAATGAGATTAATTTTGGGCAAGAATAGGGAAAGGGGAGAGCTGACTTAATAAGGGGAGATGCCAGTTTTAAGTTATGCTTGGTGTTCTGCCTTAGACCTCCAGAAGTAGCAAGTATCCAAACCACAGCTGTGGCTAGGTGAACTAGACACCCACAGGTTTTAATATTCCTTACTCCTAAATTTTCAATTTAATGAGAAGCTCACAGTAATTTACTTCACTTGAAAGCACTGAGGTAAAGTCCCATCTGTTTCACAGAGGTAGTTGCCGCTGATAGATGAATACACAATAAGTAAATATGTATGTGTGAAGTGGCTTTCATTCTTCTAACATGAAGTGAGGAGGTTTTGTTACCTC
Source organism: Agapornis roseicollis (assembly GCA_002631895.1). Taxonomy (NCBI): domain Eukaryota; kingdom Metazoa; phylum Chordata; class Aves; order Psittaciformes; family Psittacidae; genus Agapornis; species Agapornis roseicollis. The sequence continues at coordinate 37,226 of NDXB01003306.1, read as the reverse complement.
GTAATTACTTTCTTGCTTTAACATTGTTCAGATTTGTTCTTTGACCCTTTCTCACGTCATGCTGTTTGAATAGGTATCAGTTAAAAATAAAAGGCAGAACAAAGGCCTTGCCTTTGTTTCATTAGGAAAAAATAGTATTTCTCAAGGATGCAGTACTCTTTAAACATTTCCAGTTCAGTGGAGCTTTGACGTTTAAACTGTTGTTTTTATTTTTAGGTTGCTGATATCAAGAGAGTTAACAATCTTATCAATGACCAAGATTTTTTTGCCCTGAGATCTATCAAAATTCCAGTAAAAAAGTTCAGCATCTTGACTGAAACACATGTCTCTCCAAAAGGAAGACAGGTTCTTCGGCCTGCTTACTGCTCCATAGAAGCACAGGAAATGGCACCTCCTGATAAATACCCTGCTAATGAGACCGCTGGCAACTTCTTAAAAGAAGTGGATCGAGATATAGAGGAAATAGTGAAGTGTAACAACACAAAGAGAGAGAATCTTGATGAAGTTGTTTCTGCATTAGCAGCCCAGCAGATCTCCTTCGAAACTGATGGTAAAGCTAAAAAATGCAAGGATCCTTACTACGGAGCAGATTGGGGTATAGGATGGTGGACAGCTGTAGTGATTATGTTGATTATTGGCATAGTAACTCCAGTGTTTTACCTCCTGTATTACGAAGTTCTAGTGAAAGCAGACGTCAGTCACCATTCTACAATGGAATCTTCCCATCTGTTTGTCACAGCAGCATCACATCAGAAACAAATAGAAAATGGAGTAAATCAGGCGAATATTATAAATGTTGATAATCAAGGAGACCTTCAGCCTTAACAGTGGAAAACACCAGACAACTGTTACTCACAGACATTTAACGTAGCTTTAGGTAAAGGGGAAAGCACAGAATGCAAAGTGCATCTGGACCAGAGGGAAAATGTATGCTCATGTATGACTTGCTTGCATGGGCCGTGTTCCAGGACAAGGATATTTCTGTGGGTCATGTTATCTCTGAATATGCCCAAGACAGGCAATTTTAATGCCAGGCTGGGATACAAATTAAGGTATAAAATTGTCTATGAAGTGTTGCACTTTTTTTTTTTTTTTCTTCTATTTTGATAGACATGTTTTTTAATTATTGAGGTGAAAAAACGTAGGTTGAACTAGCACATGAGGAGTCTCACTGTATGTTTTTCAGCCCTAAAATGGGCATTTGGGGATATCTTAACTTTTCAACATGTTTAATCTTAGACTGCATAGTACACTTGACATTTTAATATCAGGTTTACAGTTGTCAGTTAAAGCTGCATTCTCTTAGTCCTATTTTACAGAGTAAGATTATTATTTTTTTTTTTTAACCCTCAATCATTCCATAGGTAATTGCCACAGTGAAATTTTGTCTTACAAGTAACTTCTATAAAGGCAGTAGCCAATGCTTAAGCTGAAGTCTTTGAATCTGGTGCCTGTTGTCAACCCATTCTTGAGTACGTTTCAGTGCAGGCAGTAGTCTGTTTTCTGTGTGTGTATGACACTGTGCCTCAATGCAGTCGCGTTGACAGAGTCTTGCTGAGCCTTCACATCCTTCTGTGTATCCTTCTGAAATCAGACTGGACAGGACTGCACTTCTAATGACAGGACAAAGTGTGGATGTGTGGCACCCTGCTGTGACCATTTCCATAGTCTTTATTTTTGGCTAATGGGTTGCCTTTTTCCCCCTCCCCCTCCAGTTAATCCCAGTTCAGGACCAACTGATTCTTTACACAGCAGTCACATCCCTACTGAGTATGCTAATAGTCATGTGCCCATGAACCTTAAACATTAAGTTTTCCCTGAAATCTAGGAAACTGCAACCAAGTTTTACTGCCTGCTAGCAAGAAACTTAATTGCAGCAGAATAGACCAGTTGTAGTTGCAGACTTGTTCTTTAGGTAGTCGTGTATCCATGAACAACTCCGTTCTGAAGTGTTTCACTTGGGCTTTCGTGAGCAACCTTGGTTTTCTTCTCTTCCCTACCTGAAAATGCTACAGGAGTTAAGAAACCAAAACAAACCCGAAGGAAGGAGGTACTTGTGTACTCATAATTTTTTTAAATAAAAAGTGTGATGCTGCCTGTAATTTTTTTGTTACTTTTGTCTTGTGGAGTAACATTTCCATTCCCCTGTTCAAAGTACAATTTTTTACTAAAGCTCGAGATAACTGATGAATAGGACTTCAAGAAATAGGAAAATAATCACTGCCCTTTAAACTACTATTCCAAACTTTGAGTGTCTTGATTAAGTATATACAATATAAAAAATCAGATAAAGTGAATGTTTACAAATTATTGGAGGTATTCCAAAGTGCTTTATCAGCTTAAATTTTGAAAGTAAAGACACATGCCCATTCTGCTCCTGGGGGCTCTGTTGCCCCTGTAAGTAGGGAATGTATTCTTCCACCAAGTGTGTGAATGCAGACAGCGTAACATGTCCTGTGTTATATTGAAACTGAAGTAGGACGAAGCTTGAAAGACAGTGCAGCACAGTTGGATATGTGAACTATGATCTGTGGCTTTTGAACCTGCTGATAAAGGTGGTGTATGTGGAGACACTGACACTACTCATAGTCCACACTAGATGAAGGATTGCAGACAGGCATGAACTTCATGTTTCATGTAACACTTGTTTTCCAGGGTCTCTTAAAGTAATAGTTCTTTCTATGAAAATAATGTACTGATTAACAGGAGCATGAATACCGAAGTACTACCAGTTCTGGGTAACACAGTATGAAAAGTTGCAGTGTGAAGTAATGTATGGTGGCTAAAGTGATGCAGCTTCTCTGGCTGGAAGTATAAAAGGTGGCTTGCTCCACTGCAGACCACAAAGCTCTGCCACATCACAAAAGAGAGTTTTCTGTGTAGGACTGAAATTTGGTACATTATGTGTCAGGTTTCTTGCTGTGAGCTTTGTTGCTGCTCTCCCTTTATGTTTTGTTTGTGGAACCTCAACATTTTTAACATTTTATGCTTCCATTTCTTACAAAATTGTCAAAGAATGTGAATTAGCTATTGTGATGATGCAGCATAAGCCTCATTTACTGCACATTCCTGAACTGATGGGTATTAAATTGTCATCATTATAGAAGTGAACTTAGCTTCTGTTGTGGTTTGGCTTGGTCAAGGTGGTCTTTGTCATGTTGATGCATGAGTAGAAAGACTTGGCTGTTAGCGGCTGCATTTCATCCCGTGATGGTACAGCTGAGTAATTCTCTGCTGTTATCTCAGCTTTGGGCTGTGGCTTGCTGTCACCGATTTCCGTGTGATGGGCCTCTGCCTACCTTGGGATAAGCAGCCATTGAACAAACACAGAAGGATAGCTGTTTTACTGGACCAGTTCATACTCTAACCAAGAGCTTTGCACATTTTTACTATTATGTAGAATATTTTTAATTTAGCAAGTTAACTTTATCAGAGGATACAGTTTAGGTCTCTTTCCAGGACTGCAGGGCTACCTGTACTGGTAATATACAAGCATCAGCTGGCTTGGCTTTCCTGCAGGATGCAGGGTTCTTTACTACTTTTTCTGAAGTGCAATACCATTGGCAATGCTACATCACATGTCAGCCCTGAATAAACAGAGTAACTGCTCTGTGTGGAACTTAAGTATGATTTAAGTTAAAGTCGTTAAGTTTTTTAGAAACTGACTTGTTTTAAAACCCCCCCAACAAAACAACTGAATGGTAAATCATGCTTTAGATTAATTACAACACATTGTTGATCAGGAATTTGGTTTAAATTTAAGTGCATATTGCACTGTTGGATCATGTAAAATGTAAATGCTTTAAATGTGCTATATTTTGGAGGATGTTGTCACAAATAGTTTTTGTATGACTTTTTTGAAGGCTGAAAATATAACTTTGTAAAGTAATCCTAAATGAGGATGCAAGTCTTATTTTAAATACTTCTGCTCCTCTGCATTTAGAAGAACATAATATACGTAAAATAAAGATCTTATTTCAGATTGCAGTTAAAGTGGTGCTTACAATGTATTTGTAGCTCTGTTATCATTGCATGTATAGGCCACTACTTGTATTTGTATTGGCTATTTTTTTTATGTATGACCTAAACCACAAATCCTTGGCCAGCAAGTATTGTAGTTGCACACAGTATTCACATCTGATGCACTATAACTGGAGCCTAAATGATTTATCCTGTGCACACTTTGTAGAACTTGGATCTTTTCTGCATAAAATTCTGAGAACATTTTAGTTCTGTGAAACTAGGATTGAGAAATAGGCATGAAAAATTAAGGTAGGCATCAGTAGAGTTCTTAGATGATGATCTCCCTACACTTGGAAAGCAGTGCCTTCTTTTATGAAGTAGTAATGCTCTTCTGTTATGTTGTTAAGATTGGATTCGCATATATGCCTGTACAGACTCAGAGTTTGCTGAGACCCAAAGAACAGTCTTTAAGTTTTATCAGAAGTATGGTCTTGTAATAAATTCCAAGTAAGTGGAAAATCAGCTTATTAAAACAGCTGCAAGTGTTAGGCATCTGTAAGGGCACAGTCTCATTTCATTTCAGAAGTGCTTTGGCACAGGTCACTGCAGAGCACAAAAGCATAAAATGTTCATAAGCATTGGCCTGATTTGCCATTGTTGAATGAGACCTAAAGGATCTAGCCTGAGACTTTGTAATTCCCTCTGGAGGACAGAGGTGACCACAATTCACCTTTTGAAAGGCTCAGAAGGACCCAATTTCTGCCAGAGCAATGTTTGTGAACAATACAGCAAGGAGGGAGCTGTATTTACCCCATTAGCAATATGGTGAATGAAGAATGCCATTGGTCCTGAAGAACTAGTGTCACCTTGTACCTGCTTAGGCAAGCCACAGCTTGTGACCAAACTTAACTCCTGCAGCAAATATTCTTTGTGTGCTAATCTTCTAGTTCTGCATTTGGCAAAAACAATCTATTTGCATTTTTTTGTGTGAGAGGCAAGGAGTCTCACCTTATGTGGGAGAAGCAGATACTAGTCATGCTAGAGGCAAATTTAATTTTCATTGTGCTTAACTTGTTCACAATATCTTCATCTCTCTTTTGTGTATCATGCAAGAAACAAGTCACACCTGCTCAAGAAACAGCTGCTGGCATGTGTAATGTTAAAAGAAAACAAGAGTATGTTTGCTATACAATGCAGCAGTATGTTTATTAAACATTGTCTGCATAGGTACAAACACTTCCAAATAAAATGGATATACCTCTGGCGTGTGACCTCCATAGCATTTTAGTTCCATTTTCTTTACATCAGATATGTATTTTAGCAGAACACTTGAATGCTACACTTTAATGATCAAATTCTTACTGCATACAGGCATTCACAGAATAATGCAGTATGGTTTTCCAGTCAGCAGTGAGGTATAAAGTACTGCTTAACACCAGACTCAAAAGGAAAACTTCTGTAGCTTCCTTTGCCGAGAAAAGAAATGGTTTTAGTTTAAAACTTCTTTCATTAGATCTGATAACAGCACTGGTTATCAGGAACAGAATGGCTTAAGAAAGTAAAAACCCACCAAAACAAAAAGCCCTGATCAAAAGTTATATATTAGCAGTGAACGATAATATTTTGTACCATCAAATGACAATAGGACACAGAGAATGCTCTCTCACTGTGTTCTTCAAGTATGTAATCCCAAGAATAAGTTTTCTACACCTCAGCTCTTTCCACACCTCAGCTAGCTGCTAAATAAAATGGGTATTTCCAGACATTCTAATTTTGCTATTCTCAACATTCTTGTTTTCCTAATTAAAACCTCATGCACTAAAATTCTTCATCACATTTGCTTCCTACCTTTTTGGGTTGTTTATGGGGGTTGGCTTGTTTTCTGTTTGGGTTGGTTGGTTTTTTTTTTTTTTTTATATTAA
>NDXB01003306.1:19257-31218 GCA_002631895.1 Agapornis roseicollis | reverse complement strand
GTTTTTTTTTTTTTTTTTTTTTTTGTTTTTTTTTTTTTTTTTTTTTTTTGTATTAATTTATTTCTGTTAAGCTTCTGTCTTTAGGAAATAAATAAATGCATTAATAGTTACATAGGTACCTATCATCGGCCATCTCATTTAACAGGTAAGAAAGTTAGTATAGCCTTTAGTTAAAGAAACTGCAGCAAAGAAAGGACAGACATTCCTGTCACTGATCTGTGTGCCACTGGTGAAAACCATGTAATTTCTCAAACTTAAAATTCTGCCATATATTCTTTCTAAATGAAATTATCCTTAATTATTACTTAACACTTTATTCCTAAACCTTATTCACATTGTTAAGTATTATAGACCCTTTTTACCAACATACTAAAAATAATGAGTTCTTTTAAGTAGAATAATGGCTCTTTGAAATACTCTCATCATGTTGTTTGTCCATATTACTAAGGTACTTTCGAGTCAGTTTATATTAAAGTGCTTAGTCATTAAATATTCTTAGTCACCTGAATTCAGAAGTTGCATAAATTCCTTTGGAAAAGTAGCTGCCAAATATGAGCAGCTTATGTCCACAAAGGCCAGATCTCTGTTTTCACTGCAGTCATCAAGAATTTCACTTAACTATTTTCATGACTTGACTGCTGAAGCATAGAACTGACTAGTGCAAATGCTTAGGCACAAGTTTGATTGAGATGCATACATTCTTTTTCTGTGCAGAGGTAATACAATGGCATATCACTTAATCCATCAGTTGGCATTCCAGAAAGCCTTAGGAAGGGGAAAGTCTGTGAAACATTTGGCAAAAGAACAAAACAGGGTCTCATATCCTGTTTTACAGCATAGTGCAACCAAAACCAATTGTCCAACATGTTTTTCTAGAGTATACTCAAAACCAACAGAGCTGAAGCATTAATTCAGTTGATACTTGGCCCACCTCCAAAATTCTACTTCAGGTAATGTATGGCTGGAGCAGGATACCACCCAGGAATGTTGCTAGTATGTTGCTTCATCCATATTGTCATCACTGCCAGCACTAAAGTCATCTCCATCTTCAAAATACGAAGAAATGTAGTCATTTTCCTAAACAAAATTAAAAAACCCCAAAACATCTATTGCTATTATCTGTGGAGGAGACAATCTATGAAAGAAACATGCTTGGAACTGCTTGAGCACCCATGTTTTGAAACAGTAATAGTTCTTGTTCTTTCCTGATTTCTTGGAAAAGAAAGAGGAAAAGAAAGAGGATTTCCTAATGAAATCCTGGTATCTATGAAACAGGTGCCATCACAGTCTTAGTGATGAAAATGAGTAATTTTATGTATTGATTTGTGGCAGGACACATTCCTGTTTGTGAGATCTTTTTTTTGAGCTCTTTAGAAGTAACAAGTCTAACATAACCCACTTGGAACTACAACAACACAATGAAGAAAATTAATGTAAAGGAATGCCTCTTACTACAACTCTCCTTTTCAGAGATGCTCAGGGCTTTTCTTTGTCTGACATTCAACATACTACTCAATGAGGGGGATCAGACTTTGCATAAATAGAAAAATCAACATTATACCTCTTCTTGCTCTTCTTCATCATATTCCTCTGAATCTTTTGCTTCTTCATCATCTTCACCTTCTTTGTCTTTTGTTTTATCTTTCTCATCTTCAGATTTTTCTTCTTCATCATCCTTCTTTTCCAACTCCTGTCACAAGGCACTCTTTTCAACATTGTTACAGCAACAACACATCCTCCCCCCTACCAAAATGTTACGCTGCAAGTTAACAGCAAGAGAGCCAGCACAACAGTGCAGTGCAAATGCTTTTTGGTAAGTATTTAAAACAACACAATGTGAAGCATAAAACTTCATGAGGACTTACTTGATCAAGCATTAGCCATTGTACTTGAAGTCTACAAAAGTATGTATTTTTGTAATAAATTGAGATGATTTCCCTTTACCAGTTGCTGTTAGAATAATTGACAGTAGAAGGCCATGTCACACTTGATAAAGCAATACCGCATTCTGATTATAATAATCTGCATCAAACAACTGGTGGTTCACCAAGAGAAAAAACACAAGGCTGTTTCACTTTTAAGCTTCCCATTCCCACATGGTGGGTACTCACCTCCAAAACTAAGGTCACTTGTCTCCTAAGTTTCTGTGTGTTTCTTCTCTCTCAAGTTACAAAATTGTTTAATTTCCAAGATCAGTAGATTGCCAAAACAACAGATTTAAAAGCTCTGGCACCAATTCTTCCTTCAAGAAGATCTAGTAGGAACTTTGCTACCTCACTATCCAGTGCAGAGCAACTGGTTGTTGTGTTTAGAGTCAAACAGAAGCAAAGGAAACAGCTTCTCCATGGGCAGGTTCCACCCTTATCTTCTCCCTTGTGCTACCACATTGCAGAACTGTTGTCTGACAGAGTAACAAGACAAGGCCAGGAAAAGACTGCTCTGGTTATTTAATTTGTACCAAAAAACATACTGGAGGTTTCATGTTCCTTCAGCAATTTCTACTGTACAGTTTAAAAAGAGTATGCACATCTTACCTCAATTTTTTTCAACACATCCACATTACTTTTAGGCTCAGAGCTTTTTGCCTTTCTTGATTTTGCACCTGCTGGAATAAACCACATCACTATTATTTTTATTTTAATATGGAAGAATACAAATTCTCTTTGTTTTACTTCCTCTTGAGATCCTATATATGGAGTATGTTAAGGAAAAACATTGTCACCTTATTAACGTTACCTCAGGCTTTGAGCTACATAATTCATGGAGGTATAAATGCCTGATTTATGGAAGTGATGCTTACAGGCCCAGTCTGAAATTCACTTTGAACAGTTAGTTGACCAAAGGTTTGGCCAAAGTACGATGTTCAGCTTCACAAAATACTTTTCACTTACATACCCACAATATGTTAGGTAACTAGAACAAAACATCAATTGTTATTTTTCACCATTTTGAAAATGAACTCATTAATGTTACCAATTCATGCAACACATTAGTAAGAGCTGGATGCATCAGACAGATAATAAAAGACAGGCAGGAATGTATTAGCTCCAACACAGAAGGCATGGTTACGGCAGCACGATGGCTTTTGGACCACAGTGGGCTCTCATCTAATGAGTCCACAGTATGTATTTCCACCTTAATTGATAAACATAATTTTCATTAAGTTAATCCCTCCAATCCATCCTCTTCATGCAACTTCACTGTATGGTGAAGCAAAGGTCAAAAATAGCATTCCAGGTAAGAGCTACCTGAATGAAGCACCCTAAACTAAGGTTGTCGCAATTGCAAGGAGATGAGAGGAAACAAAGAGCTTCAAAGCAAGAGATGTGACAGCGTTTATAGAGCTCTGTGAGAAGTCCTGTTTCCACAATGGAACTGTCTTTGTCCTCTGCTGCAGAAATTCTCCTTACATGACCTATTCAGCATTTTACACACTTACAACACAGGGCTGTACCTAACACAGATTAGCTCTTCTCAGAAGGGTAGTAGTGCCTGTGTGAAGTGCCAAACTGGTATAGCCACACAACTTCCAATGGATAAGCTAGCTCGTGTAACTTGCCCTGTTTCTACACTGGACTGCACTATGCATCAGAAAGAAAAATAAAGGAAGGGATGTCCTTTCTGGGGCAGATAGTAACCCAATCAGGTTATGTATTTTATCGGACCTAATACTGAAGGAAGTAGAACACTAAGAGCTGCTAAGAAGAGAACTGTATTTGTCAAAAGCATATTTCATAAATAGCATTCAGTTCATTTCAGTGTTTTGCCTAGGAATGGATTATGTGACAAAAGCACTGCACAAATCTGAGAGGAGTCAAGCTGCTCTGTAATAACAAAGAAACAGCATCAAAGCAAAACCACCCAGAATGAAGTAGGCTTTGAAGGAAAACAAGTGGAAAGTGTGATTCAAAATTACATCTCTGCAGGCATTTAGAGAGAATGTGTATAGGATAAACAGCCTGGAAATGGAAAGAAAGATGCAAGAACTTTCCTTAAATGCTGGGTGTCTCTGGAGTTATCATAAAATTAGAGAATGGCCCATCATTAGTAGAACTTCAAGAAAACCAGCTCCTTTACTTCCATGTAGCTTAGGGGCACAATGGAATATAATCTTCCCAAGCACCCATTCTCACAGTACTTGGTCTTAAACACATACATCTGATTATTATCCATACATATGGATATAGCTGGCCTACAAGAGCTGAGGTTGAAATATTCAAGGAAACCAGAAAGGGAAAGGGAAAGGTGTGCAGAAAAGAAGCTATGCCTGTAAATGTACCTGTGTGGTGATGCCAAACCCACTCCTGCAATACACTAAGGGAGAACGGTGGTAGGAAGTCCCTTTGAATTTTGGTGGAGATTCTCAACTCCCTCGTCATTGTACCACTTGGTTATAAAGTGTCACCTAAGATAGCTGTCCTCAAAATAGAACAAAGGTATCATATGTGTTACTGCTTAGCTATTTACAAACCTCCTCAGTCACATGGATTTTTTATGGCCTCTGTATCATCAGTATTCAGGTACCAGGATTTAGGTTGCTTTGAGCAACCTGGTCTAGTGGAAGATGTCCCTCCCTGTGGCAGAAGGTTGGAACTGGAGAAGCTTTAAGGTCCCTTCCAACCCAACACAGTCTAGGATTCTGTGATGCCCAAAACCCACCTAAACCCCCATGATTTTTGTTTTTAGAGGAACCTTTGGGTTTTTCTTTAATCCAATCAAATTCTGATGATCAGCTGATATTTGCCATTACAACTATGTAAGAATATGTACTTTTAAGAGCAAATAGAGAAACTGGTACAACAGAAAGAGAGAAGTCCCCAACCAACAATGTGTAGTGATTCTTTCTTAGTTCATGATATTCACAACATTGTAACAAGAAATAATAAAGTGGCATTTATGACTTCATTGGATCTTGGGGAGCTAATTAGTGTGTGTAAGCTTTTAAAATCCAATCTAGTTTCTTATTAAAAAACAAAATAAACAAAACCAATTAAAAGCAGGTATGTACTGGTTTCACCTTTAGGGATTTTGCAAGTAAGTACTAATTTTCAGTAGCAACTTGCAAATAAGTATTTAATTTTCAGTTGAATGTTGCAGTCTACCTTTAAACTATGCTTCTCAAAGACACTTTTAAAAGGAACAAAGCTTCCAGCTGAGCTGGTCTCCATGACTACTGCACATTCCTTTTTCCTTTTCTATTTTATCTTTGAACTGAAAAATGACACATGAAGGACTAGGACAAAGGGAACAAGAACATAAACAGTTATATACAACAGACAGCTAGATACAGGAGGCCAAGTGTTATTTTACATCGACAGAGCAACATACTTCTACAGAGAACTTAAAATTGAGAGTCATGCATGTTAGAAAACATTTGGAAAAGCAAATACATGTAGGGTGCTGTGTAATAAAAAAGGGTTTGTTTTTTTTTTTTGTACTGTAAGTACAATCAATACCAACTCCAACTGCTGTTGAAGGATCTGGTTCACAATTCTGCAGAAGCAAGCTGAAAACAAACAAACAAAGTAAAACCAGGGAAAATAGAAAACAACCTACATTAAATCACATATAAAAGGCTTAAAAAAATGCAAAAGTCAACCAAATCATAAACAGATAATTGAGAAACCCAAAATATAAGGAAAATTTTAACAGCCAGCTATTCACTGAATAGAAGAAGGGTGAGTATTGACTAAATATATAAATTTTCAAACCAAAAAGACCTGTGGGTTTTGTTTTTGATCTTTCACTGTTACTTATCCTATATGTTAATATGGTACATCAATACAAAAGACAGAAAAGGATTATAAATCTCTTCTAGTAAGTTAAAACATCCTACAGAGGCAAAGCAAAATCCACAAAAGACACACAGACTTGTATATTATTTATAAAAAAATCTGCCAAAAGTCCTGATAATTCAGACTAATAAACATTCTACCATTTTTTAGCCCTAGCAAGCTCCAGTATGTATTTCAGCACTCAACTACTGCATATTAAATGGTTCTTAAAAATATATACCTTTCTTGGTCTTCTTCCTTGGCTCCATCTCTCTTGGGAGCCTCCTCCAATCTGTACAGAAAATAGCTTCAATAGGTATGAATGATGATTTACAGCAGCAATCCTCCCCCTTCCACCCACCAAGGACCAGCAGGGCCCTCTGTTGTGCTTGCTCCTATTTACATGCATGTCTGCATATTTTAGCACACAAGTTTCAGGGAATTCTTTAAATTGAGTACTGCCATTCCACACACTTCATGTCATAGGCATGTGCCCCAGGGAGAGCAAGGTTCAGCCCTTCCTGTGGCCCACATGCTCCTCAATTTACATTCCATTATTAAGCTTGCATTAGTGAGCTATATAGATATGGTTGTGAAATCTGATGTTATAAAACCCAGCTACCTGTGACTGAGACTGGGTTGGGTTATTTTTACTTACATCAATGTTTGTTCCCAGTTCAAAACTAGTATCTGCGTGGCAAGTAATGAAGAAGGAAAGCTTGAGTGAGAGCTAAAAATTGCACTTGTGCTGCTCATCAGTTTCAGCTGAATAAATAAATAAGATCAGACTTCTTTTTCTTTATTTTTTTTTTTTGAGAAAACAATACTTCTTGATCTGAAAATATTCAAAGGACATAACCTTCAACATGGAATACATGACTTGGTGGTAAGGATTTGTTTGGTTGGTTTTGCTTGAAAAATAATGAATTAAACATTTAAAAAAGCAAAATATTTCATAGATAAAAAGTTATCCTTTGGTAATCTCAGATATTACCTGGGGTCCATGTTGGATGCTCCTTGTCCTGGTACTTTTTACTGTACCTCTCAATTACTATAAAGGATAGAAAGAGTTATTGAATTCTGTTAAATAAAAGGCAACCCAGACACTGTGCTTGATATTTTCCTGTAACTAAACAGTGTACTTTTTAATTCCCAATTGAACACTTTTTGGTGCTGTTGTCAAACACTTAAAAAACAGTTTAATGTTACTACTCTGAGCAGTTCTTGTAATAATTCCCAGGACTGTGTAATCATTAGCTAAGTACTTGCAAGAGCTGGATTTTACTGCCACCCAAAAAAGGCAAAACCCCTGAGTGCTGCATTGCTTTCCTGGACTATCTCCTGTAAATCAAAAAACTATCCCAACCTAAAAAAATCCCCAACAAACCCAACACCCCCCAAATGATTCTAATTGATACTTCTATCCTTGGAAAGCATGAAAACATAAAGTGCAGATTTACAGGTTGAAAAATCAACTGGATGCTAACTCTTTTCTCAAGAGTTTCACAATAAAACCTTTGCTACAAAAGCAGCCAGTGACATTCACCACCACTGTGCTCATAACAAACAGTACCCATAATTCCCAGCTCTCAGAATGATCATGATCAGCTCTTGAATCATTCAGTGCTTCTGGAATGGCAAAGTTTTGCAGCATAACACAGAGGTGTCCTGAACAGCAGCAACACGTTCTAGTCCATTTAACCTCTCTCCAGGCACAGGGACTACATTGAGAGATGCACTGTAACTGCTACAGTAGTTATAGAGTACATCCATTCATACTGCAAGAAAAATTTCTTGTACAATCTCTAATGACAAAAGCATTATCAAAACTTAAGCATTTTTAAATCAGTCCCATTTTTAATTTCCACATTACAATGCCCAACTGCAAAATCCACTTAATGTAGAATTACTAATTCTGATTGCATTAGTAACTCATTATCCAAAGAGGGATAATTTTGTGGGCATTCTACAAAAAGTGTGAAGAAATACAGACTGTGACCTTTACAAAGACCTTTAACATAGTCACTGGAGAAAAGGAAGGGAGAAGGAAGACATTAGAAATGAAGCTCAATTTTAAACATAGCTAAGTGAAAGCAGAAGACCTACTTAAAACTATGTAACAAACAGCATGCATTTAAAATGACAGTGTTGAAAGGGGCATTTAAGGCAGGTGGCTTTCACAGATGCTCTAAGAAACTGCTGGGAAAGAAAACAGTAGTTTTGATTTCAGCTCGAAGTTCTTAGTGAAGAAGTAATTGCTGATGCAATCATAAAAAAATGTGTCTGACTGACTTTGGTCACTCATTGCTAATGTATTAATTCCAAACCACTGCCAAGGTGATAGTCCCCCAGACGTAGCAGATACACTTACAGGAAAAGTATGAATGATTCATAGGTTATGAAGTGAGGAAAACAGGGAACTTATTATGGAATATGACTACTGCTCACAAAATGAGTGTTGAAATGAATGATGAAAATCTACCCTATATGTCACACTGCAACATCAAAATTGCCAGGTATTATGAGACATAGTTTTCATTTACTACCTGAATAATGAAAGAAAAATAGCTAGCTATGTTCTAACTAGTTGCTTCTTCTCACACTGCAAAGGACCATTTGGCTCACAGATCTTGTGCTGAAGATGTTGTTGCTGAACAACCCATTTGCTTTTGTACCAAAGCAAATTTAAGGAGCTCGTGTCCACAGTCCCCCTCCTGCCTCTTAGTCCTACCAGACATTTTCATGAAATACAAGGGTAGCATAGGGCTGTAAACCAGATCACAGGAAAGATCAGTTAAAAATTATCTACCCTGGGGTAAGAAAGTGATTTTCTTAAAGCTAGGCCACTTCTGCTACATAATGCAGTCCCAAAGACAACTGCATACCATGACTAAGATGAAAGCAAGCTTTTTAAGATGCAGACCACTGCTGATGTAATTATATCCCACCCCTCAGATGAGGCATTTTTGCACAACTGCAGGTTCAGTAAAAAGTTCCCTCAATGTAACAACCTATCCTTGGGAAGATAATAAGAACATCTGTAGCATTATCTGAGCATACAAGTGGCTGACTATATGTTTTCCCTGCAACTGCCAGTTCTTGTAGAAGTCTTCAAAGCAGGCAGCTCTACTAAGAAGCACACTCAGTAACAGGGAGTGATCACTCAATCTCAGAAAGAAGGCTGAGCAGGCATATGTCAGGCATAGCAGTTTCCTTTTGTGTGCCTGAAAACTGCAAACTTAAGCCTGACAAAGATCAAGAGCACTGCAAGCCTCTAGTAAGATGAGAACCCAAAGACACTGAAATCTGTTTCCTCAGAAAATGAAAGAGAAGATGTGATAAAAGAGTAATCTGGAATTCATAATAGGGATCTAGAAAGGAAGATCAGATCTGTTATCCTTGTTCGGTAACCAAGCTCTTACCTGGCTGCACCACCAGGGTCCCACCTGGGCTGTGCCTGTGCTGCACTACAGCTTCCTGCTGTGCCCTTCTGACTGCTGGGCTCCAGATACAACTCAGAGAAAATACTCTGCCTTTTGTGAGCCACAACATCTGAGTGGCAGCCTGTTCACAGATTGCACTGCGAGTGCTGTTCCATTTTAATCAGTGCTTTAGTGTGAGAACAAGTGGACAATCAATAACATGTTAATCAGTGTTATGTTCAAAGCCTAATAAAAAGCCCTGCATGCCACCCCAAAAACCTCTAGAATTGGCTCCTACCTCATGAACAAAAACGATCAAGAATTCAGAGGGGACTGGAAATGAGCGTGTATCATACTGACATCATGAATATTCAGTCAGAAAATATTCTGATGGTTTTGGGGTGGAAATTAAACTGTGTAATTTAGAGTTCAAGTCAGCTCTCATTACTCAACACAGCACAACACAGCAAGGAAAAGATTATCCAGTGTTTGGCCATTTTGGATTTCTTAAACATTTTATAAAGGTTTTTAAATGACTTCCTATTGCACTAACTGGAACTAGGGCTCAACACATGGCACTTCCTGCTATGCTGTATTTCCTATTTTCCTGTGACAGGCCTTGCCATTCAGAACATACAAACATGCACTCAGGCGGATGACACCTGTAGGCAAAAGTCACAAATAGAAAGAAGCCCTTCTCAGGGTAATAATCTCCTGTAGCAGCTAGATTTACAATATTCCCACATTAAGGGAGACAGACATTAAGGTCTTCTTACCTTGCTCTCATTCTTTCCCCACAAGCCCAGTTTTCTGACCAGAAAGCTTGGATTTTAACAGTATTATAATGTATGACTGGATGTCGAGTATAGCATAGCATTAATTGTTATCAAACAATAAGAAAGTGGGTAATTTTTAATTATGTATAGCAAAAAACATTCTTAGGTCAAGCAGAGTTAGATCAAGCTTTGGCTTCTAATCCAGCTCTGCTTCTGAGGCCAACCTCAGTAACTCACTTATCTTCATCTCAATCTTTGTATTTCAGGTGACTTGTCAGTAATACTTACCAATCTTTTCTGAATGGACATAGGGGAAAAAAAAAAGTACCTTTAAAAATGTTCAGCTATTAAATGCAACATTATTTTAAGGATGTGTTTACACATTAAAATAGAAGACTAGTATTTACTACAAATTTTTTTGCTGCAAAGCAAAATTTTGGGGTATTTTAACATGTAGTTATGTCTATTTTGTTTGTATTGGCATATAATTGAAAAGATTGAATATACTTGGTCTAAATGCTTCTTACTGTGTATCAAATGGAACACATGTTTCATACCTCTCTCTTTCACATAGTAATTGCACTTGTAGGTGTGTGACCTACAACTTCAGTAAAAGCAATACAGCTCCCTATTATCTTAAACTGCCAATTTTATTCCTAATTATTAGTACAAAATACATCTTCACCACATGTATTTCACTACATTGTCCTTCACAGAATAACAACTACTGAAGGTATATATATAAAAATAAAAAGCACACAAACAAACCTTCATGATCTTCTTCTACTTTCACAAAATATGGCATTTTTTTCATAGTTCCTCTAAGATCTTGTTTTAAGGCCAACATGTAATCTTCATCTTCGCCTGTCTTCAGAGGCACTGGCTTATTGTCTGTACTCTGTACAAATTATGTTTATTATTTATAAGGTCTTAACATCCACAAAATACACAGGAACACTAACAAAAGCTACAATAAACACAGCTAATCACAGAAGAGTGGAACTGTCCATTATACTACTTCGCAAGTATACTTTATTGCATTCTGACAAGCACAATTATGTTTACAACTAAATTTATACCTTTTATGAATATGTATCTTTATTAAAAAAATCAAGAAATGCAGCAAAAGAAAAATGTATTAAAACTTTAACAGTGCAATAGTCATTCATAGTCATGTTAAACTCTTAATTGCCAAAACCAGGTTTTCACACCAGCCCAACTTACTCAGAAATCATTGCTTCTCTCCTGGAGTAGTTCTGTCCTTAACCTCTTCTAAAACAGTGGTTTAACTGCATTAAATATGATTGCTTTAAGTAATGGAGACACTCTCTCCACGACTCTTGTCATGCAAATAGGTTGTGCTGTTATACAACCAGGTAGCACACAGGCCCTCACCCTCACACAGTTCAGTTTCTGCCAGTTGAATTTAAAATTAATTGTTAAGGTTTGGATTTTTTGTGTTTGTTTTGTTTTTTAACTATGAAGCTTGAAATTGGAAAAGCTATTTAAGCAATAACAGTTTTAAAAGTATACAGAACACTAGAGCCAGAGACAGAGTTAGAGAACAGATTACATTTCTTTCACGCCAAAGGTGATGTGCAATCAATACCTAAGTGGTAAGTTGCAAAGCACAAAGTGCTACCACAAGTCCCAGAGCTGGATTATGAAAGGAATTTATTGCTTGCAGCTATTTGCTATCTGGCCAATGTTTTAAATCACTAATGTTGCTGATGGTAAGCTGATGCTCCTTAATTGGGTTTCTAATTCCATCTACAGGAACTTCACAAGAACTCAGACTACATGTATTAGAAATATGTAACAATAACAATTCACTGCTTAAACTAATTTCACTGTAAGTCAGCCCACAGCTGTAATATAGTTTTAGACACTGCCCATTATTAAACATAACTCTTGAAGTTTTTTTTTATCAATCCTAGTTATGCCACTGGGTTGATGGGGTTCTTTTTTTTTTTTTTTTTTTTTTTTTTT
>NDXB01003306.1:0-13988 GCA_002631895.1 Agapornis roseicollis | reverse complement strand
TGGGTGTTGTTGGTTTTTTTTGTGTTGTTTTTTTTTTTTTTTTTTTTTTTTTTTTTTTTTTTTTTTTTTTTTTTTTTTCCACCTAATACTCCTGAAGGTAGAATTAGAGAATCACAGACTGGTTTGTGTTGGAAGGGACCTTAAAGCTCATCCAATTCCAATCCCCTGTCATGGGCAGGGACAACTTCCACTAGACCAGATTGCTCCAAGCCCCTGTGTCCAACCTGGCCTTGAGCACTGCCAGGGATAGGGTGGCCACAGCTTCTCTGGGCAACCTGTGCCAGGGCCTCACCACCCTCNTAGACCAGATTGCTCCAAGCCCCCAACCTGGCCTTGAACACTGCCAGGGATGGGGCAGCCACAGTTTCTCTGGGCACCCTGTGCCAGTGAGCGACGAAAGTGCTAAAAGAAGGCGTTATTTACCGGGTGAAGGCACTTATCACCGGCCGCAGCCGTGTGCGGATACAGCCGCCCGTTCCGCTCCCTCAGCCCGCGCTGTCCGCCCCCCGGGCCTCACGGCTTTGCTTCCCCCGCCGCAGACGGGTCTCGGCCCCCTCCGCCCGGTCCTGTCACGACAGAAGAGGCGGCTTCACCGCCTCCGTCCCCTCGCAGATCCCCCTCAGGGCTTCCCCTCCGCTGCTCTCCGCCCGCGGGTGCCGCAGTGGGCCGGGCCCGGCGCCACCCCGCCCCGCCGCGCTGAGGTGAGCCGCCGGTGGGACCATGTCGGCGCTGGAGTGGTTTGCGCACAAGCCCCTGGGCGATGGCATCTTCTGGATCCAAGAGCGCTTCTACGAGTCGGGAAACCGGGCTAACATCTGGCTGGTGCGGGGCTCGCAGCGGGACGTGGTGATCGACGCGGGGCTGGGGCTGCGCAGCCTTCCCGACTACCTGCGGGCCGCGGGGCTGCTGGCCCCGGCGGACGGGGCCGAGCCGCGACCGCTGCTGGCCGTGGCCACACACGTCCACTTCGACCACTCGGGTGGGCTGCAGCACTTCGAGGAGGTGGCGGTGCACAGCGCAGAAGCTGCGGCCCTGCTGCGCGGAGATAACTACGAGGCCGTCACCTGGCTTTCGGACCGGGAGGTGGCGCGGCCACCGCGGCCCGGCTGGCGGGCTCGGCACTTCCGCGTCCCGCCCGTCCGGCCCAGCCGGCTGCTGCAGGAGGGTAAGCGGCGGTACCGCGGGGATCGCGTTCACCCGAGGGTGGAGTGGTGCGCTGTGCGTGTGAGTCGCCGGTGGCCCAGCAGCAGCCCTCTTACCGCTGCGCTCGTTCTGCTTTATGCTTTTGGTCGTGTTGCATAGACTGGTATTAAGGTTTGGGTTGGAAGGGACCCTACAGCTCATCCAGTTCCAACCCCTTGCCATGGGCAAGGATACCTTTCACTCAGGTGTGATGCTTAAACGGATGTCTTGTTGTTTGCTTGTCAGTCTCTGCAACCTACTTTGCAGAATCTGAAAGCCATCCGAAGTCCTCAACATGGGACAACGAAGCCCAACATAGTGGATTATATTCTTAAATGATTGTTTCTACAACTTCTGAAAGTATTGATGGGAACTGACAAACAGACACTATAAAGCCTGGAGAAGAGAAGGCTCTAAAGAAACCTCAGAACAGCTCCAGAGTCTAAAGGGGCTACAAGAAAGCTGGAGAGGGGCTTTGGACAAGGGCCTGTAGGGACAGGACAAGGTGAATGGCTTTAACCTGACAGAGGGAAGACCTGACATGAGCTCTTAGGCAGAATTTTTTCCCTGTGAGGGTGCTGAGGCCCTGGCGCAGGGTGCCCAGAGAAGCTGTGTCTGCCCCATCCCTGGCAGTGCTCAAGGCCAGGTTGGATGGGGATTGAAGCAACCTGGTGTAGTGGAAGGTGTCCCTGCCTGTGGCAGGGGTTGAGCTGGGTGAGGTTTAATATCCTTTCCAACCAAAACCGCTCTGTGAAATACGCTGTGCATGCCTGATCTGTTTTCCCACTGATACAGGTATTTTTTTCCTTAGTCTGAGAATCACTCAGTGGTAATTAAAGTGACTAACTGAGCAGTTTTCACCTTAGGCTTCTAACAGTATGTCGCCATGTCAATCAGCTGTAGCATCTGGTGACCGTTATTATTTATAAGCTGTCAAGGCATAGCAGTGTAAAGAACAAGGCAATTTTCTGAAAAAGGTGTTTCAGAGAACATGGCTTTTGTTTTACAGGATTTACGTAAATGTAACTTTTACTGAAGTGGCTTTTACAGATGGAAATCCATTTAGCCTCTTGCAGCAAACAATGACTAGGTTATTTTAACAATAACCCACCTAATAGTACAGTATGGTGAAGAAGGAGTTATAGAGTAACTGTATGACAGACAGGTGACACCTTTTGCAGGGGTCTTGCTGTCTTCTTGATTGAGTTAGGCCATCCTGCATAGATGCTTAGAAAACCAGAACTGAACTTACTGAAAGCTTCAGAGATCTGGTATGAGATTTAAGAGTAGTCAATCAACAGAAGTTTAAGTGGTATTTTCTTTAAAAGGGAGAAATTATTAGAAAGATAATCTTATAAAAGATGAAGCAAACTCGCTGTCTAACATCAAGGTTTCTAAGACAACATTCACTGAGGCAGGCTGTGTGGAAGTGACATCTCAGTGCACATGGAAGGCTGTAGGGCGAGGATATCCAGCAGTGATGAAAATACAGAAGGTGGCAGTACTGTTATGATCCAAAGCCACAGCATTTTTTTTTTACATTGCCTGCCTCACTTGTTTAGGTTTTGCATTATCTTAACCTTACCAGATCTTTCACTGTAGCTATTTTAGCTCAAATGGCATTTATTTGTATTGTGCCTTACCATCTAGTGTTTTCCTAGTCACTTGCATCTCGTAAGACTCAACAGTTTCCTGCAGCTGTCCCTTCAGACAGGTTCAGAATGTAAGAGTTTTTCTTAATTCTGTGCACATCTTTAACTTTTGGATGCCATATTCTGTTTCTTTGTATTTTTTTTCAGTGCCAGGAGCAGTTTAAAACCCACCTGAACACTTTCCTCCATTAACTTTACCTTCACTGTGGTTTCCTTCACCAATACAGGCATTTTCAGCTTAATCTTCTCAATGTCAAGTCTATTTCTTTCTCCTGCCAAGGCTACCCAGCATTTCCCTGAAAGAGAATTTGTCTAAAAATCCCCTTTTATAATTTTGAAACTAGCTGCTTGTGTAAATGTGGGGGTCTGTGCCCCTGTTGGATACAGCATGGTCAGACATTTCTAGTGACTTTCTAGTGACTTCCCAAAGCTGTTGTAGCATGTTCAGTACTCCTTTTCAATTGAACACCAAAAATCCTGTCACAAAAGGTATGACTTCCAGGAGTTAAGTACCTCTAGGCTTGGTGATTCTTGAGGAAATCTGTGGCATGCCTGCCTCAGGTGTGAGGCAGATCGATAACTTTCAGATTTCTAGTAGAAGCAGAGATCTGGTAACTTCCTTGCTCTCCTTGGCAATTGAAGTGCAGATTATCTTAAGCATTGTTTTATGATGGTACTGGATGTTATCTTTTAGAACTCTTTCATGTAGTTTGGCAACTGCTTGCGAGAAGGTTGCTTATATGCTGGTCTTCCTTCCCTACGTAGTACTAAAGTTTATGTATTTGCCACCTTTTAATTAGTGGGGTTTGCACTTTTATAATTAAGCTGGCATTACAGTTTAAAATCAGCAGCTGACTTACTTGGCCGGCTCTTCATCCCTAGACTGAAAGTACTGGTTCAGTGGCTAGAACAGTGAAAAGACATACAGGTTTAAGCTGGAAAAAAATCACTCATGTTAAGGAAGTACTGTTTTTATGTGTGTGACTGAATGAGATGAAGAAAGTGTGTGGAGGCTAGTCCTGCAATTCATGTTCTGTCCTTTTGCCTTTCAGAAGTCTCAGCAGTGCAATTCTAGGCAAATTAAATGATGGAAAAATGGTAATAAATTGTAAAATACTTTTTAAACTTTAAAAGGAGACCTGGTTTACTGTTTGTTTTCTGTTTTATTTCATCCATTACATTCCTTTCCACATTGTTTAGTTTATTAGAGAATAGGCTGAATTAATATAAACCCAATCTTGTGTTAACTATTACCATAATTGGAAAATACCCTTTTGTCAAACCTGTCTTTCAGGTACTTTGGCACACACCAAGAAAATAAAAGTCCTGCTCCCACTGTGGGAGTATGTTTAAACTCTCAGTGTTTGGGTAGGTTGTACTCTTCGTGGTGTTTATCATACCTACATTTTCCTGAAACACATTTGTTTGCAGGGGATGAGATCAGCCTTGGAGACCGACAGCTTACTGTCATGCACATGCCTGGTCATTCCAGAGGCAGCATTTGCTTACACGACAAGGAACGGAAGATTTTGTTCAGTGGGGATGTGGTGTATGATGGATCCATGATCGACTGGCTTCCCTACAGCAAAATCAGCGACTACGTTGAAAGCTGCCAGCGCCTCCTGGAGTTAGTGGACAGAGGTCTTGTGGAGAAGGTACTGCCTGGGCACTTCAACATCTTTGGGGCAGAAAGGCTGTATCGGTTAGCTTCCACCTACATTTCCCAAGCTGGGATCTGTCACAAGGTTTCTACTTGTGCCATGAAGTCTATTGCAAGCATAGCACTTCGCATTACAAATCCCAGAGTCACTTCTTAGTGTTTCTTAATGTGTTTTGTGTGATCTGCTCACTGTTGAAAAACCAAATGGCTTGCGAAAGTGTTGATACAGGCAAAAGCAATATGCCTTAGTTAAAAGCTGGCAAATTGATACAGATGAGCTGCAAAAGTTCTCCTACTTTATTCCTACTTTTATAAAAAGTGTGTCAGCTGGTTGCTTCAGCCCAAGCTGCTGGTTTTCTGTCTATTTCAGGGCATGTTTGCACACATACTGGGATTGATATATATTGCTTTATTTTTGTTGTGATTCTGACAGGTGCACATATGCCAAAACAAGAGGTTTCACATTCATGCCTGAAACCTTGTTGATACAGCACTAGACTTGTGACCATCCACTCAACTCCTGCTCAGGTTTTGGTGTAACACAACCTGTGCCAAGAGCTGGTGTGTACTGGTGGGAGCAGCACATGCATGGGACTTGTTCGGAAGAAAGAGGTGAAAGAAATCCTGCAGCCACTGTCACCTGCTTAGTATGTGCTGCACCCCTGCATCTTTGCAGAGTAGCTGTCTGGCAGGGTCTTTAGAATCCACTAACGTACAGACATGCTGCAGACCAGACTTCCAAGCTGGAAGGTATATAGATACATCAGCTTACCCCAAAAGCTTCTGATGCAGATCTAGCATCAGGTGGACTGCTGAGGCTATCATGCCTCCCAGTGGGGTGCAGGGAATGTCTGTGCCTTGATGGAGGAGAAGGAAGGAGCGCTCTTGCTGTTGGCTAGGGAACTGTTTGGTTGGGGATGTGCAAGTTGATTCGGAGAAAACTCCAAGAACAAACTTGCCAACAAAGTTTTCAAGCTGACAAGCAGGTATTCTTTATTGCGGCGCCAGGAGACATGGGGTATAACTCCTCCTAATGTGTGTCCCCATATTGCTACACAAGCCATCCCTATATAGTCCCTGGACATACATGCATATTCATGAGGCTACATATGGATTACATAATTTTCCAGAAAGCTCCCCACATGCATACAGAATTGTGGTAGTGGTCTCTGAGGGTCCTTTACTTCTTCCAACAATCTTCATCACTCCTGGCAGCCTTTGAAGCACATGCAGTAGATGCTTATACCAGTCGTAACTGGTTCGTTAACACCAGAGACATGATAATCCTCCTATTTATCAGTTAGTTTAACTGTTGCCCATCCTGGAGACCTGCCCTTCCCAGATACTCCTTATTCCTCTGTCCTGTTTTTCTGTCCTGTTTTCTCACACTTATTTTTGTACTAAGGTCATAAGGACCTAAAACTATGCCAACTACAATGGTTTATCTTATACAAGGATTTTTGTTATGTTCTCTAGCTGCTATTTTTTTTTTGTATGTATCATACACCTCAGTAATTTTCCTTTGCTACTGTTACAAAGCCATCAAACTTAATATTACTTAAAACTAATTCTAAAGGTTTTTATATTCCATTTCATGATTCTGTGCCCCCCTTGTTTCAATTCCCCCCTTTTTCGGTCCTTTTGCAAATTCTTTTGCAACATTTTGTATATTACCATTGCCATCAAAAGTATTTTTGAAATAATTTCCTGTTTCTACTTAGTGCTTAATTTCATTCCTTTTCCAATCTTCATAATTTATCATTGATTGTTTGCAACACCAGAGAGAATATTGTATCGTACCACAAGTAATCAATTTTAAAATAATTAACATCGGTATTCCTGCAACCAGTTGCCTCAACCAGGAGAGATTAGGTAACCGTGAAGGTAACTTTCTCCATATTTCTTCAAAACCCCAGGAGGTGTCATCCATGGCTATTTCATGAAATATCTTAGTTTGTTTCCAAATTTCCTCCAAATCTATTTCAGTTCTACCACTTCAGTCTATATAGGAACAACAACTTTCATTGATAATGGAACAAACCACTCCTTGTCATGCCAATAACATGTCTAGAGCCATTCAGTTTTGTAATACCACCTTAGAGAGGTTGGTTATCTCTTGTTGTTATATCAATGTTTTTGCTTTCAATTTCCTCTATGGTTGCTGAGATATTTACAATTTCTTTCTCTAATTCACTTACTCCCAAAGATGGAATTAGCCCTCTTACAAAACTATGAAATGCAGTTTGCCATTCAATAATAGGGTTAAACCCTCACTTAATCTGTTTAACAAAACTTCTAATCCAGGTCCCGGAAGGATACCTGTCGATAATAGTAAAATTGGGTATTACAGCACCTAAGGTGCATGCCCCCTTCCAGTTGGGGTAGAGTCTTATAAGCATTTTCTCCACATAAACAATACCATCCTTTCCCTTTAGGAACTGGCCACCGCTGAACTACACCACCATCTATCTTAATAATATGATTGCAATTGAATGGTGACCTACATCTGTGGCATTTAAACAAGCATGATCTCCTACTCTGGTTCCTGGTGTAATACATCTTTGTGCACAGGTGTAATATTTATTACCTGGATTAGGATTAACTATTCCAAATTTTAACCTTTCCCTCAGATGTAGATTGCTAGTGCTCACCCACTAATTTGTCCATGAGACAATGTTAGGAACTGGAACTCCAATTAATGGGAGATCCAGGCTTTCTCCTGATTTAGGCAACTGTGCACACACCCTACAATTAAAACCTTAGTAACATTCTGCACTAATTTCAAGTATAAGCTCTGGTCCCAAGCTTGTGCGCCATTTCCAAATTATGACCGACACAATTTCATACATAAGGGTCCTGAAGGTTCAGTCTGCCATGTCTTCTCTGGCTCTGGTGCTTTCTTTATTCTTGAATAGTGTATCCAAGCAGGTTGTTCCTTCATCTTCACTGCTGTAAAGGTGGTCAGTAATATCTGGTACAGTCCGTTCCACTTCTCCTGAAGAGGATCTCCTGAAAAATTCTTAACATAAACCCAGTCTCCACATCTGAAAGGGTAAATTGGATAATCCGAACCTCTTGCTCTTGTCTCTAATATTCTCTTATTTATCTCCTCCAATTGTTTTCCCAGATTGATCAGAAACTGTTGGAGATAGCCTTTCCCCACTTCCTGAAGACTTTCTCCTTTAAACTGTGAATGATACAGTCTTCCATACAAAAATGGGCCAACCTCTTCTTTTGACCGAGGTTTAGTTCAGATTCTTAATAGAGCCAGTTGTAATGTTTGGTACCAATATAAATTCATTTCCTGACATATGTTACTAATCCATTGTTTAATCAGATGGTTCATCTTTTCTACTTGCCCACTGGCCTGAGGCCTGTATGGAACATGTAGTTGCCAGTCAATTTCTAATTTTTTGTTAATTTCTTGTAACAATTTTGCACTCAAGTATGAACCCCAGTTGGAAGAAATTGGTGCTAGTTCTCCAAAACGAAGTATTATCTCATTTGATAATGTTTTAATCACTTGTCTTGTATTATTTATTCTATAAGGGAATGCTTCTGACCAGCCTGAAAAGGTATCCGTTAACACCAACAAATATCAATAACCCCCTTTTTTTTGGTAATTCAGAAAAATCTATTTGCAACTGCTGTCCTGGATAATTTCCTCTCACAATTGTCCCAGTTGGATTTCTATTTTCAGTTTTAGGATTATTCTTAAGACATAGCTGACATTGTTTTCTCACTAACTGAACTACAGTATATAGATTTCTTCCTACAATTTGTTTGTTTAAGTATTTATACAAGGAGTTACTACCCCAATGAGTTTTATTGTGTTCCTCTTGGACTAACTTCCAGAGTTGGTTGTAGGGGATTACAGTTCACCCATCAGGTATCTGAATCCCACTCTCTTTATTCTCCTGTCCTTTTAGATCATGAATCAATTTTCTATCCTCTTTTGAACACCCAGGTTTAGATTTTTCAATTGTTAGTTTGCCATCAGGGATTAAGGACATGATTTGAGAATTTTCAGCTGCTCGTTTGGCTTCAGAATCGGCCAAATTATTTCCAGTTTCCTGGTCAGAGTCACCTTGTTGATGTCCTTTACAATACATAATAGCTAATTCTTCAGGTAGCTGAACAGCTTCCAGTAATTGCAGAATTTATGTAGCATGTTTAATCTGTTTCCCTTGTGTGTTCAAAAGTCCTTGTTCTTTCCAGACAGCACCATGTGCATGGACCACACCAAATGCATATTTAGAATCAGTCCAAATATTTATCCTTTTATCTTTAGCCAATTCCAGGGCTCTTGTTAACGCTATTATTTCTGCCTTCTGGGCAGAGGTGTTCACAGGTAAAGGTTTAGCTTCTATTACCTGTTAAGTGGTGGTAACAGCATATCTTGCCTTTCGTTTATCATTTTTCATGAAGCTACTACCATCAGTAAAACAAGAATCAGCATCTTCCAGAGATTTTTCTTTCCAGTCTGGTCGGCTTGAATATACAGTCTCTATGGTAGCCAAACAGTCGTGTGTTAGTGGTTCTGTCGATTGTTCCTGCAAAAAGGATGCTGGATTCACAACATTACTGACCACAATTTCTGTATCATCATGTTCCACAAGGGTGGCCTGGTGTTTTAAAAAAACGTGAAGGAGATAACCAGTGGGCTCCTTTCTGCTCCAGGACTGCTGAAACCACATGGGACAGTAGCACAGTAATCTTTTGTCCCAAGGTGAATTTTCAAGCCTCTTCGATGTTCATGACAACTGCTGCCACAGCCCTTAGGCATCAGGGCCATTCTTTGCTCACTTCATTCAGCTGTTTTGAAGAATACACCACTGCCATTCTGCAGGGTCCTAGTTTCTGAGCAAGGAAACCCAAAGCTACTCCTTGATTTTCATAGGAATTGGAGAATTTGTAAGCTAATGCATTAATGTGTTAAACTACCCCGTACAAAGTGGCTTGAGCCCTTGCTTGATATGCTTGGTTTTTTTCTGATGAGCTCATTAAAAAATAAAATTACTTACAGAGTATGTTTTTCTGTAAATTCGAGCAAACTGGACTGTGACAAACTTAAAGGCTTTATTTGCAACTAAAAGTATTTTTATGTGACTGGATTGTAACTTGGTTTTTAATGCTCTGTGGTAGGGAAAGGAGGGAAGCTTTACCATTATCTTGCCCTACTGCAGGTGCTGGATTAAACAGCCTGTATGCTTGTTACCACAAAATGAATGTAGTTTGAGCTGTTTACTGTTTGCTTATAAAGTGTTTGCTGCAAATGTTTTATATTGAAAGTGCATTGTGTTTTGAGTCTGTTCCAAAAAAAGTTGTATACAGTGAGAAATGCTAAATGACATTGTAACTTGCTTAAAAAAATTGAATGCGTAATACTTAAAAGCTGTTGAAATGGGTAGTTTGTGCAATTATTCTAACAGTATATTTAACTTTTTTAAAAGGACACTGTCTGATGTTATTTTTGTATATAGACATATATACTTTACTAAAAAGAGTGCATAAGTTTTTCCCAAATTTTAGTGAAGTTTAAACCTTATTTGTTTGACTTTCTCTCTATGGAGAAGCTTCCTGCCCACCCCTCATCAGGCCCAGCAGAGACAGAGTCCAAAGACTAGGCTCAATCTGAGGCATGGGGGAGTGGAATTTGAAACCTTCTTAACTGCTGTGAATTCTGGTGGAAAACAGCAGTTGCAAAATAAAAAGTATCTCTGTAAAAAATATGAAAGAAAATATTTTACGTCTTGCTTTTCTCCTTTCACAGATCACAGCACTTACGCCTTTACTATTTGAGTATATTCTTCACCAGGAATTGTACTGATAGGTTGTGCCTAGCTCTTGCTAGCAGTGCCTGTCTCCAAGCTGAAGCACAATGGCAAGTGGGCAGACCAGGTGCAGCAATGCAGTACTTGAAAGACCTGCTATCACTTGTCTTTTTTTGGACAAACCCAAAAATGTCAGTGGTGCATTTCATGAGGGAGTGTTTAATCAGCAGGTAGACTCCTGTCATAAATGAAACCAAGAGCTTTTTGTCTTGGCTCATTTGGCCACAGGAAGAAACACAAAAACCCTGCAAAGCAAAACAGCTGTTCAGTGAAGAGGCCCAGAACTGCACAGTGTGATTTTCCTTTTTAGCCTGCTGATACATGCTGCTATTCACATGGCAGTCCATGCACTATTCTGGATAGCCAAGGGTTCACAGTGGGCAATTGCAGATCTGAGGTGGCTGAAGTGAGAGTGGCCAAAGAAACACACAGCACTGAAGCTTACACTAGTTATGCAGGTGAAGCTGTGGTGTCACAGGTTACCCAACAATAATTGAACTCCTTCAAATTAGCCATCTGTGGCGTAACACCAGTAGTAGTCTTGCACTATCCTCTCAGGAAGGCTGTAGGAGCACTGGTGCTAAGCCCTGTGGAGTAACACAGAGAGACCTCTTCTGTCCCAAAGCCTGCCAGCTGCTAAAATTTTGGAAATGTTCATTAGGAGAGTGAGAGCACGTTGAACTAGCATTCTGTGTTATATAGCCATTGGTTTATTTTATCCAATATTGACAGCCTTGAAACCATTTTGAGGTCCTAAGAGAAGGCACACAGGCATGCCAATTTAAAAGAGAAGATACCCTTCATCATTCCTTTAAATTTGTGCTTGGTATCAGGTACAAGATACTCACATGTCAAAATGCCATATTATAGCATACTTAAGTCCATTAAGTATATGTAGATGACAGCAATTGCCTGGTTTTTTTTTTTTTTTTTTTTTTTTTTTTTTTTTTTTTTTTTTTTTTTTTTTTTTTTTTTTTTTTTTTTTTTTTTTTTTTTTTTACCTTGACCAAAATCTAGGAATGATTTCCTAGCTCAGAATTATGCTTTACATGAACATAGCCCAAAATGGAGAGTAAACTGCTGCTATGTTCCCATTGAAAGTAGTTTTTGAAGGTCCCAGAATTATTTTTGTGTTGTAAGAAATACACTACTAGGTCAATGATATATCTTAAGTGTAAAGAACTGTCTGTGACTATTGTTAAGAATTAGCAAAGTTTTAGAGTTTGACAGTGGCCTTGTAACACTACTTGGATTGAATATTTAAAACATACACTGTAAGTTTAAATATTGCAACATCTTGGGTATTAGAAATTTATATTACCAAAATAATGTAAAATCTAAATATATGGAAGTTTTGGTTGATAATGTGTCAAGACTTACATGATGTTAAACAACAGTTGACACAAAAAAAAAAAATATTTTATCATAATTAATCATAATAAAAAGAAGTTATAATCCTGTGCAGTTCTGTCATAATTTCTAGGTGTTTCTCAAGAGAAGCACTTTTTGATNGTTTTGGTTGATAATGTGTCAAGACTTACATGATGTTAAACAACAGTTGACAAAAAAAAAAAAATATTTTATCATAATTAATCATAATAAAAAGAAGTTATAATCCTGTGCAGTTCTGTCATAATTTCTAGGTATTTCTCAAGAGAAGCACTTTTTGATTCTAAATGGAGTATAAAATCTTTAAAAGTTGCTAGCAGTGTTCTGAACAGGAGACTGCATTATAAATGTTTATATATCATGGATGAATGCTGCAAAGTTTGTATAAAACCATAAGCGGTACTTCTTGGAAAAAAAAAAAAACAATCCCCATTTTAACACAAATCAGAATTAGGTTTTCAGTGGAATTCATACACAGAAAAAATGGATGTGATGGAAATTATATTTGGGGGTTGGTTTCAGTTTGTGGCAACACATTATTATTGTCACACAAGACAGCAGCTAATGACAGCTGTTTACCTGAAACAAAAATAAGTCACATAGCTTCTGTTTGGCACGTAACTGGAGCTTTAAATAATCCTTAGCGTACTTGATTAGTTTCTGGAAAAAGATAAAACTTCTTAGTAACTGATAAACTGTAGAAGTTTGTGGAAATTAGTCCATGGATAACAAAGGCAGCTACTGTCATAAAAACCAGCAGAAAAGAAATATGCCTGTATAATGGCAAGAATAAATGAAGAAGATAATCATCTCTTTATCCAAAGATGAAGGTATGCTTCCTTTCAGACAATGGATAACTAGAGTTCAGGGATATCACATTTAATGTGATGTGTTTGTTTTTTTCCCAGGAGTTTCAGCACTAATGTGTAGTGCTCATGTCAGTCTCTTTGCATGCTAGCACAAACACAGTCTTACTTTCAAAGCTAGTTCGATTTGTTAAATTTTGAATTTTCGTGGTGATGAGGACAGAATTTGAAGGCACGTACATAAATGATTTTATGAAGAAAATAAGGCAATTAAAACAAAAGTACTATAATGTTGGCTTTAGCTAAAGAATGAAAGAAATCATCTTGAGAGCAGCCAGCTGGGAGGCTTCACTTCTTAGGTTGTTATTGGGGTCCCACACCCACCCTGGCTCTTCTGTTCTTATTGGTGATGCAAGGGGTTCTTTTATTATACAGCTTAACAGTCACAACCTCATCGATCCAGAGCAAAATGTGTTATATTAATGCTGTCATAATGAGTTACACCTTGTATTTCATAATAGATGCTATATTGTGAGGTAACTATTTCAGACGATTGAGGGATCTTTGTAATCATCTTTCAACCATATGTGGAACAGTCACTTTAATTACTTCAGTACTACAGCATGTAATTTAAATTCTTACATCAGTGAACATCTCTATGTGCCATAATGTCACCATGAAAGAAATGTGGGATGTTTCTGCTAAAAAGAACATTTGAGAGAGCGCTGGGGCAGGGGAGGAGAAGGAGAAAGAGTATTACTGATGAATCTTAGTATGTAGGATGCTATATAGCAGAACTCAGAATGAGCTTTTAAACAGGTACTGTTAAAGCCTATAGTAATGACTTGCCTTTGAGGAGCACATACCCATAGCCAAAGAAAACAAAAAATGGAGAACTGTGAGGAAAAAGGAAGGGAGATAAAGGTGCCAAAATATACTGCAAAAGAAGAATTATGAGTATTTAACTTCTAAAATCTAGGTCAAAGAATTCAGCCAAAGGCGTTGTCAAGTTAATATTTATAATTCATATGCGTATTACTGAAATCATTAAGCAGTACTCCCTGTGTCTAAAAATTATGGTACCATAAGACAACAAACTTCAATGGATTATTATAGATTAAATTAGAAACTAACAGTGTTAACCTGCTCTCAGCTTCTGCTCTTGTATCCAAAACCATTTTTCAGCATGATTCCTCCAAATACTGAGTTTTTACTGGACAGGCTGAGTTCTCTGATTAAGTGACTGTGTGTTCTGTTATGTGCCCAACAGTGTGCAAGGAAAAGCTATGAGGCTTTCAACGGCAATTAAAATTGGAAAAAAAACACAAAGGATCCCTGACAAGGGTTCTGGGCAACACTTTTGAGAACGAACTAGATTGAAAGTAAGGTGTCACAGAATCACAGTCTAGTTTGTGTTGGAAGGGACTTCAAATCTCATCCACTTCAAACCCCTGCCACAACCAAG
>NDXB01003305.1:29149-41048 GCA_002631895.1 Agapornis roseicollis | reverse complement strand
GGCAGGATCACCTCCTTGGACCTGCTGGTCACGCTCCTTTTGATGCAGCCCAGGATGCGGTTGGCTTTCTGGGCTGCAAGTGCACACTGAAGCTGGCTCATGTTAAGTTGCTCATCTACCAACACCCTCAAGTCCTTCTCTGCCCAACCTGTAGCTGTGCCACATCATTGGCATGCACTTTCAAGCATTGCCTAGAAGTCTTGCTGTGTCCCACTGCCCTTGCACACTGAAGCCTTAAAATACCCGTGTCCATTTTGTGGTTCCTTGGTAGACAATTGGCATTCCTTCAAAGTATTCCTTCTTTCTTGCTTCTACACCTTTGTTCAGGTCCCATGAGTTGTCAACTTTGGCCAGGCAGGAAAGTTTCCTCTAGCAAACAAATTTATCCCAGCCATTAACTATAGAACATGACATTACTGGAGGGCTGCAGATGCATTGCGAAAGGTTTTTTGGTGAGCCTACACTGTTGCTTGCACCTGACATTCCCAGATAGGTTCTTCTCACCTTAAAAGCCTGGCAAAGCACATGGGGTTTCTCACCGAAAGTAGGAATAGGGAGAACCTCTAACCTATCACCTAATGTTGAGTTAGATGCTCCCAGCATAGAATAGACAGTCATGGGNTCTCACCGAAAGTAGGAATAGGGAGAACCTCTAACCTATCACCTAATGTTGAGTTAGATGCTCCCAGCATAGAATAGATGTCCCAGTCATGGGGTTTGGTTTGTTTTTTTTTTTCCTCATGTTCAGTTCTTGGTAGAAGGTGATGAAAGGTGCTGCTGTACTAAGTTGTAACTGCCCATGAAGGTATCTTTACCTGCGGCACTGAGAACTGAAAATACCTTGCAGTACTGGAAGGTACTGAGAGCTGCATTCATGAGAAGAAACACTTTCCTTGCTCTCAGAGTGCTGAGAAGGGAAAGGAGTTAGCATAGTTGGGGTACCTGGGCAGTTGTCTGTTTGCCAATCTATGGGTTACTCATGCTTAAAGGCTTATGTAATTCCCTTTCATTGGAAAGGCAACATACAGCTAATCCATCACTGTGTCTTTAAACAGGTCTGTGTTAATGCAGTATTTTTGTGGAAATATGTATTCTGATGGAGAACAGTATTGTTCAAATTGAGATATTTTGTTTCCTTGTCCAGTTGAGGCTTGTATTTTCTTTACTCACAAGGTAATTGTGCAGATGATATTGGTTCATCACCATCATGAGAAACTGGGATATACAGTGTTCAGATGTACCCATGTCCTGTTGAAACACAACTGTAGATCCTTTTAAACTTTAGCAGATGCCATGGGTTAAACTTGGGTATGGAGGAATGCTTTAAATCTGTCACAGACTTACTGTGAGAAACTGAGAGGCAAGATGATGAGTTTGAAAACTCTGGTAAGTTGATATTGTGCTGAGATTTGTTGATTCACATCACAATAGTATGTGAGGTTCTTTATGACAAGGGAGTGGTCTGTACTAAAACTAGTGACTTGAAAGTAGATGATGGGTTCCCCCCTGTACTTTGTATTGGCCCAGAGAGCTAGCCTGCAGGTTTATGTTAACATTCCTTCATTAAAATCTTAAATTAGTTACTTCTTATGTTATTTTGAGGCATGATAAATTTTAATAACTTCATTTATAAGAAAAAGCAGAAATATTTGCATTGTGTGAGTTAATTGCTTCTGTCAGTAATCCAAACTGTTTTCCTTCCACAGCTATTTGAACATTGGCGAAACAAAGAAAAAACCCCCTGAAGTCAATAACGAGGTAAGATGTCTGAAATAATTAAGTAAACCTGCAGTTAATGTTAGTGACATGCCTGCATATCTGATTTTTTTATATAGATTTATTATGTTTAATAATAATACAGTTATCTACCATTCTGATCATATTATTTTAGTGATTATTACTCTGATTGCTCTGAGCATGATGCACTGATTGTCTTCTGCTCAGCTTTTTGAATTGCCACATCCAGTTAAAAACTTTCAGCAAAGAAAATCTTGTGTTGTCTTCATTGGAGCTGGTCATAAACCTAAGAGAGCTTTTTTTTTTCCTCATACAAAAAAGATGGTGGGAATGGGAATTTTTGGACCTTTGGACCAGCAATTTTTTTTCAAAACTTGGTATTTTTTCTGGAGTAGGGAGATTTTTGTTTGAAAAAATGACAGTTGAAATACTTTTCCCAATCACTGCCAGTGTAAGTTGTAAACTTAGTCCATAATTCTCCAAGCCCACCTATGCTGTCTTCAGCAGTGCTATGCTGTAGTCTGAGGAGGTAACTGCAGGCTTCAAAACACACTGTATGTAGAGTTTTGTGAGATGTGTGTGACTCTGCATTATTTTTGCTGTTTTATTGTGTATGGGAGCAATGATTCCCAACAAACATTTGAATTGCAGCTTCTGCCTGGCAGGAAGCATCAGCTCACTTGTTTTTCAGTTTCTTTTACCTTGTGCTGACATGTCATGCTTCCAGCAATTTAATGGTTTGTGTAGCGGGTGTTTTCAGAGAGTAGGACACCTTGTACTAGAAGACCCTCAGAACTGAGGTCTCAGTGCCCTAATGACATTTACTGTGATACTCAGATATTTCTTATTCAGAGGCTATGAAATATGACATCTGCATTTTATAATTGATCATAACTTTGTAACTCATATTTTTTCGAGTTTATTTATGCAATTAACCAGAACATTGTGGAGATAGTTTTGTTGTTTCTGTGTTGCTTGGGTCTTTTTTGCAAAGAAAAAAGGAACAATGTTTTAAAACTGGGAAAAGCTAATTAAACACTGATGAGTCAGCAGGATTATACTCTGTTGCTGATGTATACTTATTGAGCAACTCTTCTTCACATAGGCACTACCTAAGCTTTCCCATGACATTTATTCGTACGTTCAATTTTTGACCCCCAGCATTTTCTTCTTCTTCCAGTCCCGAGTCTTTGACCAAGTTTTGTGAATCTTGATGAAACTAGTTACTTGCAGTGTGCACAGGCAGAGACTAGAATTATTATCTCACTTAATTATGATCTAAGTAAGAGATTATAATTGGGGGAGGGGGGGAAGGAATGGTAAAATGTTTGTACGTAGTAGTATTGCACTTCCTTGAACCTCCAACACAGGAAACATAGTTCTGAATCAAAAAACATACCTTTGGATGCATGTCTGGGCTTCAGTATTTTTTCTGAATACTTGAATGTGTGTGTAGGACTATATTTTTATATTAAAACAGTATTTGGGTGAGAAAAAAAGATTATTCTTATGTATCTAGAACAAGAAAAATAACTTGAAGAAATTGCTTCTAATTACCTCTGAAAATGCAGTGGTTTGGATTCACTATTATGTGTGAATCTCATTAATAGTGTGCAGTGTGACTAACTGCATGTGCCCTTGCTGAGAAGGTAGTTGTCTTCATGGAAGGCTCTTAGCTAAATCTCCTGATACTGCCAGTTATCAGTACAACAATAGGCTTGCTACTTGAAGGCTGGTTTTAAGGCTGATTGTTTTGCAGCATATCCTTTGATAATTTTGATATATTACAAATTCTGTGCAGCTGGAGAAGTAGTTGTAGTTGTTGGTTTTTTACTTACAATTGCATGTTTTGTAAGAGAGGCTTTTATTATTTCTTCTGGAATCATTGTAAATTATTTTAAAGGCTGTACAGATGGCTGAAAATATTGAAGTAAACTAGTATAAACCATGTATTATCTCAGCTTTCATTCTTCTTGTTTGACTTATGTTTGCAATCTCCAGTCTCTGTGGAGAGCTTAACTCCTCATGTTGAGTTTAACTTTATGTGATTGATTTATTTGGGCAAAGGAGTCATAAAAATGAGATGAAACCTAGTAATAGTCTACCAATTTTTGTCTAGGCTTATGAGTAACATGTTTTCATGCCCTAATCTTTTGGTTCTAAGAATGAACTTTCAGGGCCTGGTAACAGGAGTTTTCATGTCTAAGTATATTTATGTTAAAACGATGTGAGAAAGCAAGTTCTATTTTGGTTTGGTTTGGTTTGGTTTTTTTTCAGGCATTCACTTATAAATAAAAACCCCTAGATGTGCTTTAGGACCAGGAGGGCAGCAGTATTGTCTTTGATTCTGTCAGCTTTTCAACAAACAAACAAAAAAAATTGTGTTTTTCCATGAAGTCTTGTAGCAGTCGTTGCTGCTCTAGCCCACAAAGGTATTTTGCTTTTGTAAGGCCTTATTTTAGGTTGAATTTCAGCAATAAAGTACTCCCTGTTTGTTTCACTAGAAGCCACATCTCTCTCTTGTCACTGCTATGCTGTTATGTGCTTTGGACACTTCCTTGGCTGCTTGTACTTTTTTCACCTTAACAGTAGCAGCAGCACAGCAGTTTAGGCCCTTCATTCTCTTGTGGCTTTTACATCAGCTTGATGTGCTGCTCATCTGATTTTCACAGTGACACAAGCTTATGACAGTCAGAAGGGTGAGCTGTGGCTTATAAAGAGGGAGAAAGAAAAGATGAAATCAGAGCTAAAGGCAGTGAGTAGCTACCCCTGTGAAGAGTGAAAGAGTGCCTGTATCGGCAAATCTGTATCTGGCTTAAGAGTTTTACTGACATGGCAATGCTCTTTCCCCTATGTTTTGTTGTTTATCCCAGCAAGTAAGTGATGACTTGTCTCTTGCACTGTGGTAGTTGTTCTGTATGGAAGGCTGGAACAAGTTTTCTAGGAAAAGTCTAATTTTTCAATTCCTATTTGGTTGTCTTTGGAACAAGGTAGTTCCATAGAGTTGTCACATCCCATCTTAGTTTAGACTTTTTGGAGAGAGCAGGGGTAGAGAATAAGTTCAGATTTCAGTCTTCTTTTCAACCAGACACAGGAGTAAGGGTAAAAGAAGACACTGGTCCTAGGAGCACGAGAAGATTATTTCAGTCTCAGCAGATGGCCTGGCTCTTGGCTATTTTGAATCCTCTGACAGAACCCTCGCACTATAATGTCTCAAAACTTTTTACAGTTCTATTACTTGTACAGAAAGTAGTAAGAAGACTTCATTTTGACCCAAGCTAAGGCTTTGATGAAAACTATTCCTCAGGTAGTTTTTCATCCATTGCTTCTTTTGGCAACTGAGCTTGTTTTTTTTTAAGAGAGATCCCTTTTGTTCTGAAGGTGATCTGCAAGTGCAAATACATTTTAAATGATGTGCTTGTGGATTCTAACAATTATTCTCTTGAGGAAGTATGGACCAACAGACCTACCATTTGTTTATTATTATAAGCTTAATTGTTTGTAAAAGGTATTGAACGTTTATATTTCTCTAGGCACTATACCTGATCTAGATGGTCTCTCCCTGCACACTCCAAAAGAGTAGTAAAAGTTTTTGGTCTGCACTTCACTTTTTCTCCTGGGCTTCTAGGACAAGGTGATTGCGTGGCAAACTCTGACACAAGTATTTTTTTGCTGCTCAAGATTCATTGACATTTGTGTTCTGCTGGGATTTTTTTACCAACTTTAAATTTATGAAGCTATTTAAGAAAGCTCTACTTATGTCTTACTCAATGTAAGCACATTAAGATTTATCTCTATACTATATAGAGACAAGGATGGTGTAGACTCTTTTCCTTAGGTCCCGCACTGTTGCCTATGATGTTTAAACAATGAAAACATCCTGGTCCACAATTTTAGAACACTTGCTGACCAGCATTTCTAGCATTATCCATCAGTTGGGAATGGCTGTACAGCAGTAAGTATGAAAACAGACGTTGCAAGAGCTGGTTTATTGTAGGCCAAATATGTGGCTGGTCAAGGAAGGGTCGCTTTACTCAGGTCATTCCAGGATGCTGTCATTTAGCATTGCAAGTTTGGCTCTTGGACTGCCAGATTCAGTGATATGTGTCAGGGACCCTGGTGTGAGGGATGCAGTAGGGGACTCTCTGCCCACCACCCACCAGTTCTTGCCCTACTTTTCCAATTCCTGATTCTTACCATATTCAGCCTGGGTACATTTCTTGTGCAATGGTTGTCTCACATTGCAGTAGTTTTGTCCTGGTCACATTTTTTCAGTGATTCATCACTTTTTTGTCACTGTTTTAGGTAAATGCATTTTACTGTTCCATAACTCTATTTCAGCTTCAGCTCACACCATGACAAGGGGGTGTGAGGTGGAAAACACAAAGTTTGAGACTTGGTAGATCAGAACTTACCATCACCATTTAAAAAAAAGAAAAAGCATTTGAGATGTTGCTGTAAAAGTCTTCTAAGGAGCTGCAATTTCTCTGTCTCCTGCTGCTCCTCCATATTTTAAGATTCAATTCATTTAGTATAATTATTTAGTATAATTTGTGGCAATTGTTACTTCTGCATCCTTTAAGCTCATCTTTGTTGCTAGAAGTGGAGTCACCACTCACCTGTCAGCAGTGATGTGAGTGGATTAATTTGTAAAAATTGAATTTTGCAAGTTTATAATGTTTTCTCAATTTCAGAAGTTATTTTGGTATGTTTATGCTGGATATACCTTGCCCTTAGCATACTTGCATATTTTTTCCTAGTATTTTCTCATGAAAAATCCCAGTATTTATAATTATATCATTTATTTCAAACCTAGCATTTATCATATCTGACAAATAATGTGCATGTCTAATCATAAGAAAAAGCTTTTAATTTTTCAGTGGGTGGAATCTTGATTCACTTTTAACTTCAAATTAGAAATGGCTCATTGATACTTTCTCTGTGTAGGAGACAGTTTTGCGAGGGTGAGAGAGTGCCTGAATAGATATCAGAAATTATCCCAGCATGTTCAAATTACAGCCACTTGATGTCAAAATAATCCATCTTCACAGGATATTTTTTCCTCATTCCTTCCTAAGACTTGGAAACAAACAGGACTTGTGCTACTGAGAATTACTGTATACAAGATACTTGTATGACTGGGAATAAATATAACATAAAGGTCCACTCATATTCCTGTGCTGATATGCAAAACTAAACCCTCTTGCTACTCCATATCTGACCAGTTTGATTTTTTCTACTGCTGGTGTCACATGCTCAGTAAGGAATTTCTCATTTTCTGATGCTGAATTAATTAGGAATTCTACTGTAAGCATAGTTTCGGAAGTAAGACTGTCAAAAGGTAAAGATAAAGAAAAAAGAGATATATGTCTTTAATCTCCTGAGCAACATATTTAATACTTAAATTTTATATGTCACTCTTTGGTATTTAGTATCCTAGTAACATAATTAGCACAATAAGGCATACAAAACAGATACTTATCCTGAGTGTTCATAGTCTGATACCAGGAGGAATCAGAACTGACCAGACATCCAGTTAAAACATAAGCTGTCTTCTTATAGGGCTTATGAATTATTAAGATCCCTCTTTATATCATTCTGTATATCTGAATTGTGCAATTTTGAATATTCTAATTAACAGCTTGCTTACAGATGGATTTAATGGATTTTGGAGCAACAGAAAGACTTGTAGAGGCTTTGGTTCATGTCACTGGAGAATTTTATGGTCTATATTGAGTTTTATATGAAACTTGAAAGTTGGTTTCTTTC
The DNA here is from genome assembly GCA_002631895.1 of Agapornis roseicollis. Lineage (NCBI taxonomy): Eukaryota > Metazoa > Chordata > Aves > Psittaciformes > Psittacidae > Agapornis > Agapornis roseicollis. The sequence continues at coordinate 33,542 of NDXB01003305.1, read as the reverse complement.
TTGATTAACATGTTTGCCTTGTTCTGTAGGCTAACTGCTCTTTCTGGTCTGTGAGGAGTCTGAAAGGGAAGAGTTGCCAGTACTGAAGCTTTTAATGAGGCATGTTAGTCTCATTAAAAACTAGTTGCTGCATATTACATTGACTTACTGGAAACATTAACAACTTCTACCTTTAATTAAAAAATGATGAAAAAGAAATATTTTTTTAGAGTTGCTTTTTGTTCTTCAGCTTCACTGTTCACAGGTTCAAGCCCTTCTGAGCAGCTGTGAAGGCGAGAGGCTTCTTTTTGATTTAAATGAGTCTAAGGAATTGGGAAAGATAGACAGAATTGTCAGTATTATGTCAGTGACAGAAAGGAATATCAGGATCTATTTTGCTTGAGTAAAATCTGCATTATTAATGCCATCATTGTGTGTGTTGTAAGGAGTGCAGGGTATAAATAACATCATGCAACTCAGAAAAGAAATAGGAGCGATTCTTGGGATCCAGAAGCAACACAAGTGTGATCAGTCTTGGAGCACTGCACAGGCTAAGTGCCTGTGCAGATAAGGCCATGCCATTGTCTGATTTATCTCAGCTGAAGATCTGGCCTCTAGTCCAATGCCCCAAAACAATGATGGATCCCAAGCGAAACATTTTTCTTTTCAGGGCTTAGCTAGATGCGGTGAGACTTATCCCCAGATGCACAAGGGATGTGAACTCAGTATCACTTACCATAGTTGAAAAGGAGCACAATTCACTTTGGAGAGGAACAGCGTGGCTTTAAACACTTTGTGAATTTTGTAGGAGTTTTGAGGTCTAAAAGGCTCCCTGAGTCAGTACATGGCCATTTGTTCCGGCATAGTTGTCCTGGCATAGTTAATTTTATAGAATCACAGAAGAGTCTGGGTTGGAAGGGACCTTAAAGCTCATTTAGTTTCAACACCCCTGCCACAGGCAGGGACACCTTCCACCAGACCAGGTTGCTCCAAGCCCCATCCAACCTGACCTTGAACACTGCCAGGGATGGGGAAGCCACAGCTTCTCTGGGCAACCTGTGCCAGGGCCTCAGCACCCTCACAGTGAATGTTTTTTTTCTACTGTCTAATTTAAATCTAAATTTCTGGCTCATGTATGCTATCTGTGGGCTGATAAGCTTGTGTACTGCCATGGTGTTGTGACCTATTTATGTAAGCCTGGAAATACACTCAGTTAATAGCAGTTTCAATGGGACTTTGTACCCACACCAGTAGAAAGGCTAGTAATCTCTTGCTCAAGGCTGTTCTATACTATCCAGTGTACATCTAACAATGCAAAGCAGCCAGGGGAATGTAGATTATCCAGCTTAATTACTAACGTAAGGGTAACTAATGGTTTCGTACACCTCAGTGTACAAAATTACTATGTAAGGATAACTAATGGTTTTGACACCTCAGTGACTCTGTATCTTCTGTCCAAGTGTATGGAAATGCCCATTAAAAAAAAAAAAAGTTGTGTTTCTATGAAATAGATGTTTCCTGTGTTGTAATAGCTTTAGAAAACTTATCATTCTAATTTGCTTTTGATCACTGAACCTTGAACATTCCATTCTTTCACATCACAGTGTGGTGATAGTGTGTATAAATGGGGTTTTGGTTCTTTTGACCCCAGTTCTACCCTAAGGGAATGCAAATATTTGTTCTCAATTTTTCTGAGCACATTGATTAACAAACAGACCATTGTGACAAACTGCAAAGCCATGGCTCATTGCATGAGCTGATAAATTTGGAATGTGACATTGTGTTGAAATACTTAAAAAGGAAAGGTTAGTTATAAACTGACGTAATGAGTGAGATGTTCATAGCACTTCAGGCTATATTAATACAGCAAGAAGAAAGGGCAAGTCTTAAACCTGTATGAATCAAACCAGCATATACTGTCTGATTCAGGGAGGTTGTTTTTTTGACTGTTGTTTTGCTGCCATCCAGAATAGCTTTATAAATATGTGTGAACCTGTAAATCTTGCAGTTGCTGTGTTGCTTCCTTTGATGGGAGGCACTTCTGAGAAGAAAAGGAAAGAAATCAGATAGTCATACCCATTCTTAGCTCTGGATACCTAGCCTGTGTCCTCATAGCGGCCTGTGAATGTACTCCCAGACCTCTGTATTTAGCATGTCTCTAATATACAATGGAGGGGAAAAAAAAAATCTAAGACTAGTACATTTCTGTTTAAAACTATCCTCAAGTGCATAAATTCATCTTTTTAGAAACTAAATACGCAGTGTTTTCAGAGGACAATGAAAGTACTTTTTAATGAGCTGTATACTGTTCTGATAGACAAGGACTGATTCTCTGAAGTGTTGCATGCCTCTTGCAAGTCCCAAGTAGCCAACAGGAGGTTGGGTAGTTTGCTGGGTCTGTCCCACTTTCCAGTCTATATTTGAATGATAAGTGTGAAAAGGATAATGTAGCAGTCATAGAAGCAAAAACTTCATGCATTGGGATTAACTAATAGGTTTCTACCAATCAAAACAAATACACATAATTTTGCTACATCTCCATTTTAGGGATTATGTTTTTTACGTTTTACTGGTTAACATATTTCTGAGCAAAGAAGTGAAAAATACACTTTTTAAATCTGTATTTCAAGCCAATGTGTGGGTTGCTTTGTCTTCGTTGAGCAACCCCCACTTTCTTAATGATGATTTCCCTGTAAAACTGTATACATAACATTCTCTTCCCACTTTGATTTAGAGCATTGCATGAGCAAAAGCCCATCTATAGTGTTCTAAGAAGGAGTAACACATTTTTTGTTGATCTTCAGTCCTTCATGTGGGCATCTGGACCACATAAACATAATAGAAACTTTTGATGCACACATTAATTCAAAATGTTTTTTTTTTACAAAACCTGTTTTTCATATGTGTACCTGTAATAGTATGCCTGAGGTAATGGTTTGGCTGCTGATCATTTTGGTTTGAGGTTTTTTTTTTTTTCCCCCACAGTCAACAGTGGAAGATGTAAGTACCCTGAAGTATGTTGTGCAATATGTTGTATGTGTTTTCTAAGTGTTTTGTCTGTGTTTGTTAAATTTTATGAATATTGAGCAATTTTTTTTAGCATAAATGAAACATATAGTAAATGTTGTTATAAAGCAGCTGTGAGGTTGTGGATTTTTTTTTATTGTATTTCAGTTAGATGCTGATCTGCATCTTGGATTTTTATTTTCAAAGGAATGTTAGAAGGTACTCAGCAGCAGCTAACATCAGCAACACAAATTCAACCACAGTGAATTCCAGCTGAAGAGGAAAGCTGAGCTCTAAGAGACTCTTTGTAAAATACATTCTGAAATTGGAGTGTTTACAGAGATCTCAAACACTGCAGATTGATCCCCACTCCCAGAATCTAGCCTGTGTTGAGTTTTGCTGCTTTGTTTTTCCCAGACTCTGCAAGGTGCTTTGCAAAGTTATTTGACAGGTAGTAACTCCTTTCTGAAGCAAGGATCATCCACACTGCTGTTGGTGTAAGAGGTGCTGTGGAAAACAACAACAAATTCATTGTAGAATAGAATGGTAAAAATTATGGTGGTTTTGGGTGTCTGTGATCCCATGGTGTATTTCCAACTGTTTTTAGCTCTTTGTTCCACTGCAAATTCTTATCTGATTTCTTGTCCCCACCTTAAAGTTCCCCCTGATTTTCAAGTAATATAATGTTTTCTCCTTCCTCCCCTAAATACTTTGTGTTGCTGCTGTATGTTATTGTGTAATAACTCAGATGAGAACCCCATCACAAATTATGAAATGTTAGTAGCATTTGTGAGGAGGATATGGAAGCTGCCCTTGAATGGGTCTTTTCAAACAAACTGAAAATGTACAAAATTCAAAGATAAAATCATAATGGGGCCAGACCATTGATTAATGTACAATTGCTGACGTAAATAGGAAGGTGCTGATTTACATCGCCTGAGAATGTGGTGGTGAAATTAAAAGGAAATGAAGGGCTTAGGGGGCTAGTGATGCTGGTCTCTTAATGTAAGCACAAACTTTTCACCCAAGACCACATCACTGTTAATGTGTAACTCTGCAGTGCCAGAGGGGTCAGGCTATTCCAGACAATGCAACTCTGTGGTACCTCCTACAAAGGAAATAGGAGCAGAAGCATGAATTCTTTAATTAAATCCTTGGTCAGGTCTTCTCCTTTGGTGGTTTGGCATAACTCCCTGTACTTCAAAAGAATGAGTTTGATTTCCAGTGGCTGGGCACTTGGTCTTTTATTAATGTATATTTCTGTACATTGAAATTATGTGGCTTGCTTTTCATAACCATAAATAATTTAACGTTGGTGTGACATAGATTGTTCTAAATTCTAAGAGATAGTAACATGAAGGCTGTACCAAAGAAACCCAAACCAAAAGCAACAGCCCCTCCCCCCCCC
>NDXB01003305.1:16742-29125 GCA_002631895.1 Agapornis roseicollis | reverse complement strand
ATTAAAATGAAGGCTTTACAAAAAAAAACCAAACCAAAAGCAACAGCCCCACCCCCCCCCCCAAAAAAAAAAACCAAACACAACAGGACAGTCACATGAATTAGAAGAATGATGTATAGGGTGGAGGATTTTGTTGGTTTGTTTTATATCACAGTGCTGTGTAGATGTAGCCAAACTGTTTTTTTAAACAGGTGGCTGCAGAGCAGGCTATTGTTGCTTCTGCTGAGTTTTGTGCTTTTGTGCTTTGAGAGCTTGATATACTATTCTGTAGCCATAGCATGCTTTGGGTAACTGTAGGTTCTCTCTCGTACATTGTGGAATACTATACTATGCTATACTATACTGTGTGGCAGTTGCTTGCGTGTTTGCATACTTGCTAGCTTCAAAATTTGCTGCTCATTTGCAGCACCCTATGCAGGCACTTTCCTCTGTTCTTTTATTATGTTTTGTTTTGTTTTTTAATTTTCTTATAATTGATGTATTTATTTCCTCCTTTCTTCTCTCTCATTTGCAGCATCAGTGTTGTCCCCTGTGTTCTGGATGAATATATAGAGTTTATATGTCTTTTTGCCCCCTGAAAGCAGATCAGGTGTAAAATGTACCTTCAGAAGCCAAGCAGTCCCAAAGACACTAGTTACCCGTCATCTTCCAAACAAATAACGGTAGCCTAAACATCAGCTTGAGAGCATGTAGACCCCAAGAGCAGTACATTCATCCTTGCTATTCATGTTGAGTGTAGCAAAAGACTCTTCAACGCTCTGTGCCACTGTGGTCCAGCATCTGCTTAATTTAGTCCAGGCTACTCTGTTCCAAGCTGCCAGAAACTGAGATCTGGTGTATGCACTGTGGTAAATACTTGTGAGTGTTTTAATAGTGTCATAGTCACCTTAGTGTTTCTATGCACCGATTTTTGTGGTGTTACATTAGCAAATGTAGTATTTGACTAATGTATTCTTTTCACCTTTTAAGACAGTTACATTTGATTTAAAAAAGCTTAGCAAAACAACACAAAATTGTATTTTATTTTGGTTTAGGCCCTGCTTAGGTTAAAAAAAAAAAACAAAACAAAACAAATGTTGTCTCTGCCCAAGCTGGTCCCATCTTACAGTCACCTGAAGTTTACTTGATCAAAAACAGGGCTGATTTGTTAGACCACAGAAGGCTGCTAGAAATATTAATGCTCTTTGATAGATTAACCCAAAAGAGAGACTTGTCAGAAAGCTGATGCCACAGTAGCTATTATTGGGAGAAACACAATCCTTTGAATAATAAATGAGCACTTAACACGTGAAGTTGCTTGTTTTCTCAGGGGCCAGGTGATTGGACTGCATGCAATAACATGATGGCCTTCTTTGGAGCCTACCTTAGAATTAATAGTTTCATAAGCTTGCAAGAACAACTAAATAATTGGGCACACATGGGACTATCCTAAAGTGCTCCTTCATACTTAGTGAATGCTTTCTAACTAGTTCCAGTAAAGTGTGAATCGTTGGAACCTGAGTGTTGCAGACTGGATCAGAGAACTTAATTTGATGGAGCATGTGAGAGCTTGAGCATAGGTATCAAGAGCATAAGTATGAATGAGAAATCAACCTTTAGAAAAAGCAATGTGAGGCTTTACTAGTTATATATTGAATACCTTATAGGGGATTAGCCTGGCAGTCTAGCAGCTATGCAGAAAGATGTATGGCTAACCAAAGTTAAGTCATTCCTGGCTTGGATGCAACCTCTGTTTGAAGTCTAAATGTTAGGACCTGATCCTATGGAAGTAAATCAGTATTGCCTTACACTTCAGTAGCATACTTTTTGGAAAGTTACCTTATTTTATTTGTCTTCTGAAGCCTTCTATTAGGTTACTTATGTTGGACAAATAACCTTGATGGATGACAGCACCAATAGAAATGTTTTCAGATGTTGCAGCTTAAGATATGTTTTCTTTTTCTTCCTAGAGACTCAATATATTTTCATCTCTACTCTTGGTGATTTAAATGACAAGTTATACACTGAAAAATGTGCTTAAATGTATCTGCAAGAATGGCTCAGCTTCTAAATTATTTGGCAGTCGCAAAAAAATTATTTCCCCTAATGAGACCTTACTCTCCTCTTACTCTCTTTAAGTAAGAGTAACCTCTTACTCTCCTCTTGCTCTCTTTCCAGGCCTGTAGTAGTAGGTGTGAATCTTCCACCTGATTCAGAGCACATTGGAATTAACAGCAAGTCTATGAGTTGCAATTGCCTTAGGCATTAAGACACAGCATATGTACAGTCTGGTACAAAATTTCTCATTGTATGAGTCCAAGACAAACATGTATCTATGAAATAATTATTAAGGAGTAAATACACTGCCTAGTAAATTGCTTGCATAAAGGGAAGGTCCACAAACACTGTTGGCACAATGTGGCGATAACATCTTTCTTGCTGTTTCTCCTCTTGTAGAAGACCCACCTGATTGATCTCAATACAGTATCTCCTCAAAATAATACAGGGAATAATGCTGGAAATAGCCTATGTTTTATTTTGAGAGCTAAAAATATGCGATTCACTTCACTTGTGAATCATCACCCTTAAATAAACAACCTTTATAAATGACTGATAGATTTGGATGAAAAGACCTGTACAAGAGGAAAAGTACTTTTATTATTATTACATTATTATTATTATTACATACTAGTAGAGAGACCTATAGATGACATTTATGGTTAAAAAGAGCAGATGGTTTAATTGCTTGGGCCATGGTTATGAGCAGTAAAGACTAGTAAAGCAAAGCCAGTGTTTGGAAGTGTTGCTTTGGGCCTCTAGGAGCAACAGCTGAGAAGTCACCGAAGATGTCCATACAACCATGACCTTTCAGTGGAAACTATATACTGTGCCATGTTGCATTGTGGTATACTATGCTGTGGTCGCTCTCCAACATGTATATAAACCTGCAGCAGTAATTACGTATGCTGTGTGTAGAAGGTGAAACTGGAAGGGAATAAAATTTGTGGTTTAAAAACAGGAGCATCTTTCTGCAGATATGCTGCCTGTTTTGCTGGTGGTGTTTGGGGCAAATTCTTTCCTAATGTGAAGATTGAGTAATTTCTAATTCTTTTTTTCCCTGCAGGTCAAGCCTGTTACTCACAGTAGAATCACTGTGTCAGCACGGTTTCGAAAACCACTCCAGGAGCCCTACACTATTTTGTAAGTAGAATTTTCAGTTAGTGAACTGCCATTTGAGGGCTGAGGGTGGTGGCATCTTTACTTAAGTAGTTTTGTTTAAAATGCTTCTCTAAACTATTTTCCTTTGCTTTATTTCAGCCTGATTGCTAATGGAGACCTCATTAGCCCTGTAGTACGCCTCCTCATTCCCAGGAAAACACTGGATCACTGGGATCATATTCTTGAAATGGTTACAGGCAAAGTTACCATCAGAAGTGGGGCTGTTCACAGGTATCAGGAAGCTGACTATTTGCAAGATACATTTGATACGTGTAGATATGTTTTTTGCAACTCCATAGGTAGATATAATGGATCATTTGTGCTTCATGGGAAATTCCACTATAAGAAAATTAAAATACATGTACAAATCATAAAATAGAATATATTGACTCCAAGCAACCTTCAGGTTTCATTTCAACTGCTATTTTCAAATGCAAATAATTCACCTTGTTTCAACTGTTATTTCTTGATTAAATATTTAGTTACCAGGCATTTTATAATACAATAATGCAATATATTTAGTATCGATAATTAAATTACAGGTCAGAATAAAATAAATGAGCACGATAAAGTTGGTGAAGAAGTTTGTAATGTGCAATAATCAGTGCTATTCATATTTCTTTTTAATTTTGGTATTTAAATTCACTGGGGCAAAGAAATTCAAGAAAAATGCTATAGATTCGTGGGTTTTTGAAGACCTGAGCTAGGACTAGGATGTGCTTTATACTCAGCCAACTCAGCCTTGTAATAAGAGCCAAGGCCAAAGTTGTAGTTGGGTGTTTGCCAGTTCTAGTATCTCAGCTGGGCTGAGTTGTTCTGTTCTCCCAGAAACAGGAATTGAGCTCTTGGATAGGTAAGTTTCAGTTCCTTGATGCTCTCTAAATAAGCTCTCTAAAGCAGTGTAAGGTAGTTGTTGCAAATTTTAGAAGAAAATTATATATACAGTTTCCATGAGAAACATTGCTGTTTAAATGGGCTGCCAATGTGTGTACAGGCAAATTATTGACATTCCAGTGCCCCATGAGGAGCACAATACAGAAATCCATTCCTCAGATGGGAAAGAGCCTTTTGTAGAAAATCATTCTTCACAGCTTACACAGTGTCTGAGGCTAAGCTTGCAAAACCTTTCTCAACCCAGTGCAGATAAGGTAGTCTTTCAGTTCTTCTGATTGCTTTCCCAGAGCCAATACCAATGAAGGTCATGCTATCTGTTGACTGTCAGCTCTTGCCTAATTTTTCCTCTCAGCCCTGCATTTCTTTGCTCCTATTATTTGGCTACTTAGCACTTTTACTTGCTGCTACCTAAACTTACACATATGTTGCAGTTTTCTGGATCTGATTCTCAGCTAGTATGGCTCAGAAGTGAGCAAGGTGGCAGCGGTTCTCAACATACCATTTTTTTCTGCTCTTATGCTGTTTAACAATTTAAAAGTCTTTCACATTTTATTCTCATTACTTGATGTCACCCCTTGGTGAAACTGTATGATGTCCATGAAAGCAGAAATCATTCTGTACATAGCTAGGATTGCTTTTTAGAAGTCCCCTTCAGTGCTCAGATTTAATCCTTTAAAATAAGATAATGTGTATGACATTTTGAATTATTTAATGTTTTTCTTTTTCTGGTTTTCTATTAACTGAGTTTTCATTTTTTTTTCCCCTAAAAATGCTAGGAATACGTATTAAATATGTTAGTAAAGTGATCATTGCTCTTTAATAAGTTACACATTACTTGCTGGGGTTTGCTGAAGCTATGCTAGCATTAGGGGAGTTCCTTTAAGATCACTGATGCTGAGAAGATATAATTTATCATTAAAGAAGTGTAAGTGGAAGTACAAGAACCTGCGTTATGTATATGCAGTTTTTCTTTTCCATGGTATTAAAAGACACATAAAGCTGCCAAGTCTTACAGTTTCACATGTAGCTTTTTTGTCATTTCTTACTCGTAACCCTATTCTAATGCAGATGAACAATATTTGTTTTTTTCAAAGTAGCATTTCTGCTTGTCAGACTGTGCATGGGGATGGGGTAGAGCAGTCTGATGGGCAGGTACCTGGTGCACTGGCAACTGGGAATTTGGGGATATTGGTCCCACAGGTTGTGTCTTTGCTGTCTCCTTTGTCAGCCTGTATGCTTGCTTTATTTTGGCTGCCACTTTTTGGCTTGGATTCAGGAGGGAAAATGGAAGTCCACTGACATCCCACAGGACAAGTCCTGAGTCATCCCCCAGTAACCAGAAGTGACCACAAGGACACCTTTGTTATGTAATAGTAGCCAGAGAGAACTCAGCTGGTCTGTGAATGGTTGTGGTCAGGTTGGTGTGTAAAAGACTTCAGAACTAAGTGTCACAAAAGCTTTGTGATGCTTGTTAACTCAATAGTTATTTATGTGTTAGAAGTGCCATTTTTTAAAAATGCATTTTTGATTTCACTTTCATCTTCAGTGGCTGATTATGTTTGATTCAGTTATCATGCTTATTATTTTCAGGGTGAAATATACACTAGAAATTGCCAGATAATCCATAACATTTTGGGGAGTTATATTAAACAACTTTGGTGCATTAAATATAATATTGAAATGCAAGCAAAGTGGAAGATTGAGAACAAAACTCCACAGTCATGTTTGTATGAACCCCTATATACCTGCAGCACCATACAAATATATAAACCAGTTCATAAACTCTGGTCATTGATTTGCTGTTTTATCCTGAGTTCCCCAAAGCAAAATGTAACCTAGCAAAACAAAGTTAGATTAATTCAGGAATAAGCTTATTGCTGATTTTAGACTGATTGTTTTATTTTCATTTTTGTGTGTAACTAGTGTTGTAAAACATAAATTGTTCTTTGAATTGCTGGCATGCCTGTGAAACATTTGCACTAAAAAGTAAATGTAAGTAATACAAACAGGGTGCTTCAGAGTCAGCATGCTTTTTCACAAGAAAGTGACAGTGTGATCAAGAATTTAAAAGGCTGCAATTTCACTTTTAAGAACTTTCAGTCTTTGCACTCAGAAATCCAAGGTACTTTCATATGGTAGGAGGCACCTAGAAAAACAAGGTACTTTAATGAGGGGAACTTAAGAAAGACATGGACACACTGCGAGCACAGCAAAGGGTGACAGAGATCATAGAATGAGAAAATTGTTTAGGTTGGAAAAGACCTGTAAGATCATAAATTTCAACCTTTGACCAAGCACTGCCAAGTCCACCACTGAACCATGTCCTTAAGCACAAAATCTATGTCTCTTAAAAAACTCCAGTGATGGTGACTGACTACTCCCCTGGGCAGTCTGTTCCAGTAATTAACAACCCTTTTGGTGAAGAATTTTTTCCTAATATCCTACCTAACCTGCCCCTGACACAACCTGAGGCCATTTCCTCTTGTTCTGTTTCTTGTTACTTGAGAGAAGAGACTGATCCCCACCCTCAGCTACAATCTCCTTTCAGGTACTTGTATAGAGTGATAAGGTCTCCTTTGAGCCTCCTTTTCTCCAGACTGAACAACCCCAGTTCCTTCAGCCACTCTTCAAAAGACTTGTGCTCTGGTCCCTTCACCACCTTCCTGACTCCAGCACCTCGATGTCTTTCTTGTAGTGAGGAGCCCAGAACTGAGCACAGGGTTTGAGGTTCAGTCTCATCAGTGCTGAGTATGGGGGATGATCACTTCCCTGACCCTGCTGCCACACCATTTCTGATACAGGCCAGGATGCCTGGGCACAAGCTGGCCCATGTTCAGTGACTGTCAGCACCCCCAGACCCTTTTCTACCAAGCACCTTTCCAGCCACTCTTCCCCAAGCCTGGAGTGTTGCATGAGATTGTTATGGCCCAAGTGCAGTACCCAGCACTTTGCCTTGTTGAACCTCATACCACTGGCCTCGGCCCACTGATCCATCCTGTCCAGATCCTTCTGTGCAGCCTTCTCACCCTCAAGCAGATCAACACTCCCACCCAACTCGGTGTCACCTGCAAACTTCCTGAGGGTGTACTAGATCCCCTTGTCCACATCACCAATAAAGACATTAGACAGAACTGGCCCCAGTGCTGACTCCTGGGGACCACCAACTGAATTTAACCCCATTCACCACAACTCTTTGGGTCTGGCCATTCAGCCATTTTTTACCCAATAAACAGTACACCTGTCCAAACCATGAGCAGCCAGTTTCTCCAGGAGAATGCTGTGGGAAAGTGTCTATAGCCTCTCTTCTATCCTCTAAGTGGATAGAATATTGTTTGTTTGCTTGTTTGTTTGTCATAGATGGAGATCAGGCTAGTCAAGCAAGACCTGCTTTTAATAAACCCATGCTAACTGGGCCTGACCAACTGCTTGTCCTGTACATGCTGTGGTAGGTGGACAGGTCCTAAGTTTGGAGTAAGTGGCCATGAATGACCAGAGCACAGATAGGAGGTGGAAATTGTTATGAGAGGGGTGAGGAACTCATGGAATAGATCCCTTTCAAGGTGTCAGGAGAAAGACTTAAAGACCTTCTAAGTATAAAGTAATTTATTTCATTTTAGAAATTATGAGAGTATTTCATCTTTCATAGCACTTCATATTTCATTAGTTTTATATAAATTGTGATTTAGGTCATTATTTTGCTCTGTATTTCCCTGTCTTGTTTATATTGTGACTGATCATTGTATGCCATCTACTATACTTTATTTGGTTTCATATCTGGAAATTCAACATGATTCAGTGCATTTAGATTAATGTACCCAACAAGGTTTCTTATATTATGCATTTTCATATTTCATATTTTTCAGACTTTACACTATAGATGGAAAACTTGTTCAGAAAGGGTCAGACCTGGAGAATGGGCAGATTTATGTTGCAGCAGGTAGAGAAAAGTTTAAGAAGTTGCCTTATGGTGATCTGCTGTTTCACAAATCTATAATGAGAAGGCCACAGGGGTAAGTTCTGTAGGTGTGTGGTTTAATTCTCACATGCCTGTGTGTGTCAATATGTTTACAAAGTACCACCAATAAAGTATGAAATCATCATGAGGAATTGATGGAGGGATAGATGGATGGGTTAGTAGGGATGTAAAACTTTATTAACAGCTTCTGAGAAAGCTGAGAAGATGAAAATGAAAGAGAAAATGGAAATTCAGAAGACTATTTCACCTCATAGACATGCTGTTGAACATGTATCACAAAAGTAATGTCAGAGACAGTATTATTGTGACTTTTCTTAATTTGTTGGGGTTTTTTTTGTTTGTGTTTGTTTTTCTAGTGAGCAACTATAGACAATGTAAATAACTTGAAAGTGTTTTGGGAAACAGCATTTGCAACAAATGAATTTAAGGACATTAAAAGGCTATGTTGATCAACTGATCTAAGCCAATTATTTTTTTAATTGCTGGAACTTTTCATTATAATAGTTGTAGAGACCTTTCACTTAGTAATTCACTCAATGCTGCTCTGCAAATTTTCCATATGTGAAGTATGCATTGTGGGGAAATGTATTTGTTAGTAAAAATATATGATGAATAAAAGAAGTAAATCTGTTGCCATAGCTGATTTGGCATTATCTGACTGGTACATAATGTCTATGGTAGTGACAGCATACCAATTCTAAGATATGGCTTATTTCTGCAGTTCTAAAGCCTCTGCACTACCTCCAATTGTGGGATCTCGAAAGTCTAAAGGCAGTGTAAGTATCAAGTGCCATATTAAAATCTGTTTCTAATTTTGCTTAATTCCAGTAGATGGAAAATCCCTGTCCTTTGGGTTTCAATTAAATCTGAAGTGAAAATATCTACAGCCACCTGGTAGTATGCTTATGAAAGCTTGATGAATCTGTAGCTATTTGCAGTGTCAATTAGACAGGAGAAATCTGAGAAAATATTATTCCAATAATGGCTGCTTTATGTGTTATAAAACCTTCCATAGCAAAGTTTAGCTGCTGCCTTGAGGTCTTTCCCATAAACCTTGGCAGCTATCTGTGTGTGCTTATTTATTTATTCATTTAAACTAAATACCTAGAGGAAAAACACAGAACCTTTACAAAACATCTTGCAGAAAATGGTGTTTCTGCATGCTCGGTCTGAATAAGGCTCTAAACCAGTTTCCTGTCTGATGTGTTTTGTCATAGCTAGCCATTCAATACAGAGCTTGAGCCTCCACTGTTTTGTAACCTGTATAGCTACTTATATGTGTACAAATGAGTCCACTGTGGATTTAAAACAGTGCCAAATCAGGATGTAAGTGTCTGCACAGATTCTGTACAAGTGTTGTTTACTATACAAGTACAAGACAGTGGAGAGTCAGATTCACAGTCTGTCATTATAATTGTAGTAGTTGATCATGTTCATTCACTGTTTGCAAAACAAAAAACTGTGGAGCCACTGAACAAAATAAGCAATAAAATATACTGTTCCATTCTGTTGAAATTCAGTCAAAGATAAAGCCTTAGTAAAGAACATAGTTTCAAGTGCTGTGTGATTTTAAGATGTGAGCTTTGCAGTTCTAGCATTTGTTAACTTTAACTTCTTGCCTCTTTTATTATTATTTTACAACATGGACATAAAATTTTTTGGTATTCACTTTTATTAAGTGAGATTGTAATACACACTAATAACAAGTGTCAAAACATAAGAAGGCAAGAATACCTACTGCTGCTCTTAAATATGTAATGCAACACTTGAAAAGGTATAAATCATACAGTTGTTTACTTCAGTTTGATATCTATGCTTTCTTACTATTATTGCTTGGCAGTAACAGTCTCCAGTTTGAATTAGAAGAGACTGAAATATTGCCATGCCATTATTTCTCTTGATAGAGAATGGATAAGTGGTAGATTTGATGATATTGGTAGATAAATGGTAGATTAGATGATAAAAGCTAAACAGTTATTTAAGTAAGATATTTTAAAAGGAACTGATTTCTGCTGATTATGTGAAAACCAGCAGAATCACCTAAAAATGTAGTAATGTATGCAGGATATTTTAAAGAGATGCAGGATTTTGTTCAGGACTTATTTTTCTGAAAGATTTTAATTTTATATACTATTACCTGTTAACTTAAGCAGTGAAGTGAAATGAATTGTGTATGACCATCACAGAATGAAAGGTCTTTCTGGTGGACAAGTTCTAAAATGGCATGAATTGTTCATGCAGCTACACTAAGCAAATAGTGAAGTAGAATATATGTGTCTTCTGTGATTCAGCTAAGTCAGTGATAGGTTGAACACTTCCAGTGTTTTGGCAGTACTGGATTAGGACGAAAGTGCGTGCATTGTTAGACTGGCAAAAGTAGGAGGCAATGGTGAGGGTGTTCAGTTAATAAAGTCTTTGTAAAGCCTGGAATGATATAAACAGAACCCATACACTTAAGATTTTTATGATGTTGATTGTGAACAGATTTACACTGAAGAAAAATGTGTACAAATAGTAAAATCTTTGGCTAAAACATGCAGGATCATACACACATCAAAGTAGTAAAAGTACAGACCAGGCTTCTGGTTCTGTTTCCAGATACACCACAGAGTAAGCAGAGAAACTGGCTAACATCTTCAGAGGTGATGCAGAGGTGATGTGTGGCCAAACCCCTTTCTTAGTGTCCACTTGGCAGTCAGTGTTACTGCCATACGAAGACTGTCATCCTCTGTGATCTGCTTTTGATGCTTAGGTTAATGCCCATGCCTCATTTAGACAGGCAGTGAATACTTACAAGTTGTATTTGTTACATCTTGTGACTTTCCACACATACGTGTAGATGAGATATAGCTGTATATCACATGCATGCATGTAGATTCCCCTAGCTTTCTATTCATCAAATGAAACATTATTTCCCTATAACAAATGTATTGTTTTCTTCTGGGAATTATTGAGGAACATTTAATCAGTTGGATCATATAGTAAGTTGATGAGATAGTTACAGTTTTCTGGATAGCTTATGTTATCACTTTCCTGATTTAAAATTAATATGCTTCTTTAACACTTGACACCAATCCATAGTATTGAAAAGTTGAGATAAAATTGAAACTAAAAAAATAAATGTTGCCATTTGCATCAATGATAACTATGTGCACTTCTTTTCAGGGAAGTGATCGGCAGTCTAAATCTACCACTGAATCCAGTGACCCAGGAGAAAACAGTTCCTCACCTCAGTTTCCCAAAAGGAAAGACAAAAGAAGCCATAATCCAGAGGATTCTGTATCTGGACGGCACTTTTCTAACAACTCTACTAAAGTAAACCAGACAGTAACAGCTTCCACAGGAGTCCTTCAAGGTAATGGTCAGTACTGAGATAAACACTATTGTACACAATGGCTTTTGCTCTTCAATTAAAATTCAGTGAAGCAGTGAAATAATATGCTTGTATAGTTCTTGAATTGCCTGTTTACTCTGGCTAACTGAATTTACAAAGGTTCTTTCTGATTAGGAAATGTACCTATGCATAACAGCTACTTTCCTGGCTTTGTGTACCACAGGAGGCTGTATATAATTTTTAGTATACTTGGAAGTTAAACTAGTACAATCCTATCTTCATGGTTTTGATAAAAACATAATAGAAAACATATTTTGACCATTTTCCCACAGTTCTGCCCTACAGAAAGTGTAAAGAAAAGGAGTTGGTCTGCCCAAAGGAAAACATCATGTATTTCACCGTTACCATTAAGCACTAAAATGCACCTGTAAGGTTGTTAGTGGTATTAACACTACTTGATTACTTTAAAATTAAGTGCTTCATTGTACTTATTATGCATTTCCTTAGGATGCAATAATGCCTTTCAAGGATATAGAAAATGTTGAGATTTATAGCTACAAGTGTTTAAGTTTACCTTTATCTTTGAGAATATCTGGAGACAGCATATCTAAAATAATGTTTTGAAATTACTAGTGTGATAGCAGTTTTTACAGCTGGAACTATTCTTGAGCAATATACTAATTGTAGGGTGTGTTTAACTCTGATAATATAACTTCTCTAGGTTTTATACATGCAGACAGATTATTTTATTTGTTTTCTATTGAATCTTACAAGTGTAAAAGAGGAGTTAACATACTGTGCCATGTTTGGTAACCAAAGTCTGTTGCTGTATGTTCCTTTTTATTGTTCTTTCCCATGTAAATGAACAGCAGGCTTCTCTCTGGAAAAGCAAAGCAGTAGGAAATAAACATCTCCATGTGGGATGTGAAGGATTCTTAAATTGCTCCTCTGTTTTGTTATTTTTTTCTTTTTTTTTTTTTT
>NDXB01003305.1:0-16671 GCA_002631895.1 Agapornis roseicollis | reverse complement strand
TTTTTTTTTTTTTTTTTTTTTTTTTTTTTTGCCCCTATTTGTTTGCCTGTGAGAGACAGCAGCACTTGCAAGCAGAATTTGAGGAGAGAGGACAACTCTTGACAAATCAGAACAAAGGTCTTTTCACTCAAGTCAGACACTACGTATGAACTCCACTGTAGTCAGGACTTAGATACCTTGCAGTGAAGTAGTTCAAAGAAAATATCGACCCCACAGAGACATCTACATAGTTGCTGTCTTCCAGGCATTTATTCTGGTCACACATGAAGATGCAGTGACCTGAAGCGCAGGCCAGGCAGGCTGTAGGAGCTGTGAGCTGTTAGTGTGGAGTGCTACAACTTCAGTATCCTCCAGCCCAGCCAACCCTCTCTGTCAAAGACTGCCCCTGACAGAAAACCAATTGGACCATAAAAATAGAGGCTTGCAGAGGTCAGCATTACACCTTATTTCTGTTCTTTATTATTTGAAGGGACTGAACTAGTGTGTGATTTGTTATGATGTTAAATGTGACAAAGGCATATTATTTTGTGACTTGATAGCCTGTTCTGCTATTAATTTTTTTCCTTCATTCCTCATCAGCTGAATACTTTTCACCTATGGGACTATCTGTTGAGCTAAATATAGGACAGGAGCTTGATTAAGTACTTCCACCAAATTATCTATCTGCAGGTGGGGAGTGGAAGTTGTTAGCTGGTTGATGTACATTTTGAAACAGAGCTACATGGTAGACTCCTTTGAAAGCTTTCCCTAGAGAGCCTAGAGAGCTTTCATCAGACAGATCAGTTTTAAGAGCTCACTGACTACAACTCTGTCAGTGAGGTATGTGAGAAACAAGAAGATGCATTGAAGTAAGCAAAGCCTGAAACACTCTGCCCTCATCAGCATTGGCATTGTTCTTTGATGCATCACAGGAGGGTCACCTGGCTCAGTTTTGACCTCTGCAGCCCCTTCTCTACCAGAAAAAAAAGTTCACAGTGGGCAAGTCTCACTATCATGCTTGCGAATGAAAGGAGCAAACTAGTTTGCCTCTTTTAAGCAGACCAGGTTGTGGCTGGCTTCTCTGCCTGCTTCTTTTGACATACCAAGCTGACCTTTATCATACCAGTGGGGAAGGAAAGAAATGCTAGAGATCTACAAACACTGAAAATATTTTCATACTCAGATGACCTAACATATCTGTATCCTACAGCTTGTTGTTCATGGCTCAGTTGGCTGCTTGGGTTTAACCTGCCTGCCCATCTCATGCCTTTCAGTACATCTGAATATATTTACCACCTTCTTGAAAGAAGAATCATACAATTCTGTCATATTCAGTTTCATTTTAGAGTGAGGAGTCTTACTCTGAGATGGAGATTTATTTTTGATGGAGAGCAAGAAACCAACTCCAGTTACACAGTGATAACGATTGCTTTCAAGTATTGCTTGGGTTACTATAGCTCCACTGTCTGCTCTGAAGGCTCCTTGCAATTTCTCAGTTGGCTTTGCAGATTTATTCAAAACAACTCCTTCAAATACCAAAGCTTTGGATTGGGTAATGGAAACACTGATCACCATCTTATATCTTTTTTATATATTTTTATTTAATATTTTCCTGAGGGACAGTGAGAAAGACTCTTGGCATTTTAGTTGGCTGCATTTGTCTGTCACTGATGAGGGATTAATTTATTTTAATCAGAAACCAGTAAACCACACAGTGAATTTATACATGCACATTTTTGAGTGTTAGGAAATAGCTATAAAGAAAATACTTGCAGTAGAAAAAAATGTATCCCATATTCTTCTGTCCTTTTCCTTGCCAATTTAGCAGTTATGTCGAGTCTTCTCTCTTTTAAGTGCCCAATTGTTTGAAAGTGATTGTTTCCTGGGACTTAACATCTAAAGAATTATGCTCATACTGTATTTAAAGCTTAACCTAATCTTCCAATAGTGTTTAGTTGGGCTAACTGTATATTTACTTTATTTTTCTTCTTTTAACACACTAAGAATTTCACCAGCATGCCATTCATATTAAAACTGATCCATGTCATAACCCTCTCAAATAAAGATGATTAAAGAATTTTGTAGTGTTGAAAACTCTTTGTGCAAGATTTAAATTCATCACGGCTAGAGCAAATCCAGTAGCTGGTGGTTTGTTTTTCGTAACTTGTAAGGTATGCTCTTAATGTTATGATTGGACTGTCATTGCACTAGTAGAACCTAATTAATATTGACTATATTATATGTAACAGTAATTGCAACTAGAAATGTGAGGTTTAGAGCTTAGACTAATGCAGGCAGTTCGGCATAATTAGGGCTTATGAGAGTGACACCAAAGACACATTTAATTATCAGCATCTTGGTTTAAAGTTTTGAAAAATACAAACCCCAAACCTAATTATGTTTTCATTTACACCACATTCTGTAAAGGGTATACTGTAGGAAGTTGAACAGGAAAGCAAAATCAGACATGTAGGAGAAAATTCTTGTAAGGAAGCACCCTCACTTTAAAGCCTATTCCATTCAAGTACAGTAGTTAAATTGTGGTCTCACAGCTTGCAAAATCACTCCCTACTCCCCTCTAAAGTATAAAACAAGTTCTAAAGATAATAGAATGTGATATTTGAGTTCTCCCTAAGATTTAGAAAAGCACTATACTGGACATGGGCTAAACTACTCCACAGTTTTTCAGATCTAGTTTTGAGTATTAAAAGGTCTTAAAAGTTAGCAATCATTTCAGTTTCCTGGTTTCACTATTGGCTAAAAAAGGAAGGAAAAGGCCAACCCTTAATTAAAGGAGAAGCTACACAGACCATCAGGTATGGGAGCCACTCCTGCTATCATGCTCTGAATTGCTTTAAATTAGAAACTCGCCAAAGACTGTAAACCTGGACAGCTGAATATAGGCTGTGCATTGTGAGCATTGTTTGTGCTTTCCTGCTGACAACTTTTAAGGTTAAAAAAACTCTCTCTATTTAAAACATAGACACATAGACCATATCACTGCTGTTCTGTCAAAGCAGGCTAAAGCTGTGCAAAGACAGATAATCTTGTTTCTTATTTGCTGAGGTTTTTCAGTACCTGTAAGTTTATTCCTCATATAAGAGACAAAATCACAATCTGTAGCAAGAAATGAGAACCCTTGTTGCTGTTAGTGTGTATTGTTAACAATGCTTGAGCATAGTAGGCACAATATACTAATGCCAGTGGGGAGCTAAGGTGACGGTAAACCTTGCAGCCTCTTTCTTTGAGCACATGGTGAGTTTATGTTTGCTTTAGTAGAATGAACACATTGCAAAGCATAAAATGGGCAAAATGGTACTTGGAAGCAGGAAAGCCGTGTTGCTTAACTTGTTGCAGAATGGAGTGTAGGTGCACTGATGCTCAGTTTGGAATGACTAGACCAGGACAGGCATTTCAGGGCTTTTGCATTTTCTCTGTTAGAGTTTGGCCCTTGGGACTCAGCTGTACCCATAAGAAGGCTGAGTTTTGGAGCAGGCATGGAATTAAAAAAGATGTGGCTGAATGGATGCTGCTTTATTAATTTCAAAATGCAAATGGTCTTAATGATCTGTAATTTAAATAAATGAATAAATTAGATGCTTAGAAACATGGAGAATAAATGATGTGAATGACCAAAGTAGGGAGAAGGAAGAAAAAAACCTTGTGCTGTGCAGTCCTTTATTTTTGTACCTGTTTAGATATAAGGATGACTGAGCTATTGTAGCTGACTAAGGCAAATTTTCTTTGCTCTAGTGTTATGACATTTCCTACCAGTAAAGGAGACAAGGTGAAGCTCTAGAAGCACCTTTCGCAGTTTCTGTTGAGGTAGTCACGTCACCAATCTATAATTGTGTGAAATCTTCTTAGAAATTCAGTATTTTCTAGCAGGGGAACTAATTGCTTAGCAGCTTGAGGCTGCAATAGTAGGTGAAGAAAAACACATACTTTTAAATATTCACAACAGTTTCACGTGTATGTTGCCACCAGTTTCTTTTTAATTCCATTACTTTTTGATGACACATGCAAACCTATCACCAAGGAAGATGATCAGGGGACTGGAGCATCTCCCATATGAAGACAGGCTGAGAGAGTTAGGGCTGTTCAGCCTAGGGAAGAGAAGGCTGCATGGAGACCTCCTAGCAGCCCTCCAGTATCTGAAGGGGGCCTATAGGGATGCTGGGGAGGGACTCTTCCTTAGGGACTGCAGTGACAGGACAAGGGGTAACGGGTTCAAACTTAAACGGGGGAAGTTTAGATTGGATATAAGGAAGAAATTCTTTACTGTTAGGGTGGTGAGATGCTGGAATGGGTTGTCCAGGGAGGTTGTGAGTGCTCCATCCCTGGCAGTATTCGAGGCCAGATTGGACAGAGCCTTGGGTGGCATGGTTTAGTGTGAGGTGTCCCTGCTTATGGCAGGGGGATTGGAACTAGACAATCTTACAGTCCTTTCCAACCCTAACTATTCTATGATTCTATAGTGGCTGTTTGTTAGAAATGGGCCTTGTAAAACAGTGGTACTTTAAAATAAAAGAATAAAAAGAATTAAAAAATAAAAACCCCAGAAAATGATGTTGGGTGCAGGCATAAGCGCACCTGTCCTCCCTATTCCTCATAGCAATCTAGTCAATTTAATGAGCCACAAATTTTTTACATTTTGCTTTTAGTTTGACTGAACATTTTTATGAGGCAGTCTCTGTGGTAAGTCACATTAATTCTTCTTTATAGTCAGATTAACTTCCTTTCTTTCATACAGAGCTTGCAGTTGGTAAATGCCTCTGGTTTCCATAAAATATTCAGGGCAGGCTATTATTACACTGATTTTTTTTATCCCTCCTAGTAAACTTCAATCATTCTAATATTTGGAATGCATTAATAACTCCATAATGTTGTAATTTGTGCTGCAATAAATGTTTTACAGATAATGCTGGTTAGGAAAGGAGCTTATATAAGAGGCAGTAATTGCTATGCTCAATTATTTTAAATATTTAGATTTCTTATGAGCTGGTTCAATGTGTAACTCAATTACTATTTAATAAAGTCATATAACTTATCAGTATTCCAGCTGCAATACCGAATGGTATCAGACAGAAAATGATCTTAGCACTTTAGACAAGGTTTGCTTGGTTATACATGCATGAATTCATTGCTCTTTCTGTACATATCGAGTGACTGCGCAGTATACTGAACATCCATGTATTGAGACAACTGGTAACATTTGTCAGGTGAAGCGTTGTTAGTCAAAATGATTTGGGTGTTTATAAATTTGCTTTTACTGGTAATTAATCTGTTCTGTTCTATACCTATAGGGAGATTAGCCAGAAGTATAAAATACGTAGAAAATTCCTCTGAATGGTCAGTGGACTTCTCTTTCACACAAAGGAATTCTCAGGAGCTGAAAATCTATCATAGCTGGCATGGGTGAGGGGACAAGACAGAGCAGGTAACTCTGAAGATCCTTGGTTATTAAGAACCATTATGCAAGAAGCACAATTTGCAGCAGTCTTAGCATTATCTTAAATTGTATTGTTTTATTTGGCCATTTGCAACAAAGTCACAGAGGTGAAGTATTGTAGGAACACAGAACCACCTTGTCTTATCTTTGGTGAAACCAGCTGAGGACCCAGCTTCTTACTTTATGAAATAGACCTTGGCTGAGTACAAAATGGGAAACCTCACACCCTATTTATCAGACATCATCCTTTCTAATCCAAATGTGTCTATGCTGCCTTTCTTCTACCCACAGCCTCTGGACTGGATATTCAAAGAGCTAAGCCTCCTAAGAACATCCTCCCTCATGTAATGTCACCACCTTTTTCAGATGAAACTGTTCTCTTGATCTTACTATTTGTGTGGTTCCATTGCTGCTAGCTGTAGAGGTTTGCCATAAAGTAGATGCTAGCGTTTCAATAGCTGTTATCATTCCACTTTGCTTAGGGCAGATTGAATTGGTTCCCTGCTTTTTTGAGACACTAGCTATCTCTCTTCAGTACAGTGTATCAGGCTCCATGTGTTCCTTCTCATGGTAGCCCTCTCAAGCCTTTGGGGAATTCAAAGCTTGAAGCAGTCTGTGTCCTCTTGAGATTCATCAGTCTTTCCCTCTGTGGGATTACAGAACTGGAAAAGAGGTGAGATAGAGTATAACTCTTGAATAAGTTCCATAAGAAAGAACTTGTGGTTGCAGTTTTTGTCCATTCCTTCAGCCTGAAACCAAAAAGTGGTGTAAGAGTTCTTTTCCTAAATTGTAGAACCACTAACTAAAGTCTTAATAAATATTGGTTTTGTAGGAAATAAATAAGGAATCAGAAAAATACTTGTCTGATGACAGTGTGCATTTTTTCATGGTTACTTTTTGCTGCACTTCTGTCACTAATGAGTATGTGTTGGAGCATCTGAACATGGAAGTTTAATTGCAGATAGGTAGTAGTAAAATGACATTTCTCTAATAAGGCTTTCACGAAGGAAGATGCCTTTAAGAAGCTTGAATTTTGAAGCTGAAATGCTGAAAGCTGGTTTTGCCATAAAATGGAGTAAGATCAAGGGACCTGCACAGGAGATTCCATTTTGGGGAAAAAAATGGCAAGATGGATGCCACCAGATCCCCACAGATGTGATCAACAAGATAACAGCAATGTCTCCACTAACGCTGTGGCGATGCCATGACTCAGATTCGAACAGAGGTCGCTGCAGCCATAGCACAGAGTACTAACCACTGTACGATCACGGCGCACTACCAAGGCTCCATGCATCCTCAGCAGAGACTACCTCAGGAGAGGGTTCTTCAAAGACCCGAAAGGGTACTGATGGGATTTTGGTATTGCTGCTTTGGAGAGAGAGGAAATTGAGCAGCTGTCCACCTTGTCTGGTCTCTCAGAGGATCCTTCTCTTGTGAGGTTGCTGAAGGTTGAAGAACAACAAGGGCCAACCGTGGCCACAGCAGTGCGCTGGCGGCAATATTGCACCAACTGGGATTCCCTGATTCCCATCCGTAAGCTGATCTGTAGACTGGAGATTCAGGAAGTGATCAGCAGGACCCGCTTACCCTTTAATAGCCCCATATGGCCAGTGTGAAAGTCTAATGGAGAGTGGAGACTAACAGTAGACTATCGTGGCCTGAAGAAGTCACACCACCATTGAGTGCTGCCGTACCGGACATGCTGGAACTTCAGTATGAATTAGAGTCAAAGGCAGCCAAATGGTACGCCACAATTGATATTGCCAATGCATTTTTCTCCATTCCTTTGGCAGCGGAGTGCAGGCCACAGTTCGCTTTTCCTTGAAGGGGCTTCCAGTTCACTTGGAACTGACTGCCCCAGGGGTGGATATACAGCCCTACCATCTGCCATGGACTGATCCAGACTGCACTAGAAAAGGGGCAAACTCCATAACACCTGCAATACATTGATGACATTATTGTGTGGGGTGATACAGAGGAGGAAGTCTTTGAGAAAGGGAGAAAAATAATCCAAATTCTGCTGAAAGCTGGGGTACCTGCTGGCTTGCTCTTCCTTCACCTCTCATTCTTTCAAGCCTCTAGTCTTCCACTGCACATAACCCTACTTTTCTGCCTTCCTGCCAGTGTGCTAGACACCATTTCTTCCCTTAGTTTCCATTTGTGTTCCTCATTTTTTCTGTTTACTCTTGTACAGTTTCTCACCTGCACATTCCTTCTAAGATTAATGTGCATCATCTCCCTTTGTGTCCGTATCTTCCAGCCTCTGGGTATCCTCTCTCTCCAGTTGGCTGGTTCTCTTGAATGCCTTTTCACTCTTGTGATCTGTTCTTTGCTCTTTTGCAGGTTCTTCTTTCTCCCTCTTGCCTGAATGACCGAACAAGACCCTGCTTTTATATAATCAAAAATAATGGGAGATCTTTGTTTTGGTTACCTCACTTCTTTCTGTGTAGGGTATAAAAACCAGTGATTTTTAGCATAAGACACTCTGTTTTCATACAGGGACTGGCAAAAACTGAAAAATTCCAGTCTCTTCTGGTTGTCTGGGCACTATGGAAAAATATCCTCACAGATCAAGAGATTTGCGATAATACTGTGCTTGGCCTGTTGACAGAAGTAGCACTTACTGTGGCATGGAGAACTAAAAAATCTAACTGAAATAAATCCTCTGATTTACACTTGTCTGCAAAGCTGTAGGGAGACATTTTGGAGCTCAAAGTCCCCTTGAATTATTTACTGCCATTGTATTCTACTCAGCTTGGAGCAGATGTGTAGGCTGTATCACACCTTGACTATAAGGATTAGACCTACCTTCCTGTCTTAGCCCATTTTAGAACTTTTCTGACTCAACGTTGCCGTATCCCTGGTTGTGGCAAATTCCCAGTTCAAGGCACAGAAAGTCAGAACTAGCTTTTGTATGAGGAGTATATGTAATCGAAAATATTTTATGAATCATTTGGGGTAGGCATAAATGTTCACTCTAATGGAAATGCTGGGAATTCTCTTTTCAGTAAGGTACACTACTTATTTCTAACTTCAGCAGAGATTGCAATATAAGCCTACAACAATATAGAAGGAAGACCTGCAAATTTTTTTTTCATGTCATTTATAGTGTTTTCTAAAATGCCACCTTGTTTTCTCCTCTCTTAAAAATGTGTGTAGAAACTGACTCATGATTCCCAGAGATGTGAAATATTACATCAGTAAGATATTTTTGTCCTTTTTTTCTTTCCCTAAATCAGAAAACACTTCTGAAATACTACCTATAAAATATGAGGCAAAATTACCCAATCTAACACATTTGCTTGGGAGGTGCTGAGTAACTCACAGCTTTGGTAATAACGGTTAATGTGGTCTGTGAACTCCTGCTGAGAAGATTTTGGCACAGAATCACATAAACAAGTAATATATTGGCTTTTTTACTCAGCTACCCTGCTCCAGATATTTGTAAATTCACACACAAAAAGTCTTAAATAATTCTGGCTTGTGTAGTAACACTAGTAATGTTTATATTTTAAGCTATTTTCTTAATGCTCCATTTAATCAAGTCATTTTTTTCATAAAGTATTTATAGAATCATAGAATAGTTAGGGTTGGAAAGGACCTTAAGATCATCAAGTTCCAACCCTCTGCCATAAGCATTGGCAAGCTTGCTGAGGGTGCACTCAATCCCACTGTCCATGTCAGCAAGAAAGATGTTGAACAAGACCGGTCCTGACACCCATCCCTGAGGAACACCACTGGTCACCAGCTTCCAGCTGGACACCGAGCCATTGACCACAACTCTTTGCATGTGGCTATCCAGCCAGTTCTGTATCCACCGAGTGGTCCACCTATCAAATTGATGTCTCTCCAGTTTAGAGACAAGGATGTCATGTGGGACAGTGTCAAATGCTTTAGTCGATGTCCGGGTAGATGACATCGACTGCTTTGCCTCTGTCCATCAGCTCTGTAGCCCCATCATAGAAGGCCACCAAATTGGTCAGGCAAATTTGACTTTGGTTTTTTTTTGTTATTTTTTTTTTTTTTTCATTGTGTAACTTTTCACAATCCCTNTCCATCAGCTCTGTAGCCCCATCATAGAAGGCCACCAAATTGGTCAGGCAAATTTGACTTTGGTTTTTTTTTGTTGTTTTTTTTTTTTTTTCATTTTTGGTACCAGAAGATCAGAGTATGCATCCTATTGCAAGACTAATTTTGTTCTTTGCTATTTTCTTTCCATTACTTGTTTGTTCAAGTGTTAAACCTTACAGTTTTTCAGTTAGTGTAATTTTTTAGTTTATCTGTTTAGGCACATTTCAGACCAAAGTCCTTTCTTCCCTGACTATAAATGGTACATGTGTTTTGGAGATTTGTCTTCCATACTTTCGTGTCTGTGCAGAGGTAAATAATTAATTTCCCTTTTGCTGTCAATTTTCTTATTTCCTTAAAGAATTTTTTCTTTTCCTTTTCTGACAACAGGTCTTTTCTGCCATCTTTTCAGAAACCAACCAATGATTGTCTGTGTTGCACACATTTGAAATGCACTATTTTTTAATTACTTGTTTTCTTCAAATATTATAGTTCTGAAAATGAGAACTTCTGAGTGTGAAGACACTGTCCTTGACGTTTTTTTGGTGACTTCTGTGGTCACTATTATTTCCCATTGCAGGCTGCCATCTGGTTTTGCCATATTCCACACTGTGGAAGAGCAGGAATGCTTCTTCACCTTAAAGTGCTTTCTGTGCAAAACAATGAACAGTTGTATTCCTTAGAGATGCTGGAAGGTTGTGCAGAACTCTTTTCAACTAATTTCTTTTCATTTATGACTAGCTTTCTGAGAAGATATGTGGTAGAAAGTGCTTAGAGGAAATCCCATGAGGATTTCAGGTTTTGCTTATTGAAGTTCCCCTGTTAGTAGCTTTTTAGATACAGTTTTGAATGGGGAACCTAGTTTCATGACACAGGTAGGAACTTACTGTCTTCCTTGCTCTCTCTCACTCCCTCCTCATTTAATGCTTTGAGGTTTTTGAAAATATTGCATATCTGTCTCCTTATCCTGGGTTATTCAGCATAACTCTGAGGCTGATGTAGTCTTCTAAGAAGTGCATGAAAATTGAGAATCCTAAGCTCTTGAGATGAACTTTGTGGATTTGGCTTCCAAGGCCAGCACATGTTTATCTCCCTTGTACTTCTTTTACCTGCTGGAGAAAAACCTAATTAGAGTTACTCCTGTACCGAAATCCTTTCACCTCTAGATGCCAGATAATCTCCATTTTGGTTGAAAGACTTGGGGATCTCGAAGACAAAGTTGGTATCAGAGTCTAAATGGAATGATGGTGATACTAAATGCAGTTCTCCCAGACCTGATTTGACTTTTTATAGTTTAGTGAGCTGAGCAATCTAGGACAAGGTTCTTTTATGTGCTTCAGAGAAGGCCATGAATTAGGAAAATAATCATGATAGCTTTCAAGGAACACATTTACATTTTTCTCTCAGAATATGGTAGCAATCCATATCTCAGTTGAATGTCTATGATGAGAGGCCACAATGATAATGTCAGATAGGAGAAACTTAACCTTCTGTCCCATATAAAGCTCAAAAAAAATGGGAAATATGAAGTGTATTGATTGAATTTGTCAAAGAAACCCCAAAACCCAACCCTGTCTCGGTAAAGGGGATCTGTAATGAGGTATGTACACAAAGATTGTACAAGATTTGCCATACTGCCAGCAAATACTGGATGTCCTTAGTTGGTTTCAATGGAACATGATACAACAGGTAAATTATATTTAATAATCTACAAAAGGAAGGGACTTAGGAAAAAAAATCTTATTTCCATGCTAAATATGAAGATGGAGACTTTTTCAAGATGGGTACGATGTTTAGAGTAAGAGTACATCCAATATTCCTGAGAACCCTGTGATAATTCTGACACCAATACTTTCAGAGGACAAGTAGTATAGATCTTGTGGGGGGGTGGGGAGGGGAGGTTCAATGGGACTGATTCTCAGGTACTCAAGGTGATGCATCCATCAGAAAATCTGTCTTATAAGATGAAACCAGCTGTACCATTCTTGAATATTGTTGCGATGTTCCACAGACAGAGACTTTCTTCATCTTAATTTTAAACTATGAGAATGGCTTTCATTTCTGGTGCTTTTGTCAGTGACCTGTCAGTAGATATCTAAAGCCATCTGGATGAGCTGGCACCTTCCTCCCAGTTAGCCATTTGCAGCGGTATGGTATGCCTCAGAGTTTTGTTCCCAGGGTAAATGCTTTTCTTGGTTTTTGTAGTGATGAGAAAGTAACTGGGAAACTAGCTTCCAGGGTAGTCAATACTGCCTTTTAATGCAGGTAGATTCCAGATTTCTCTAAGTCTTGGGGGTTTGCCCATTATTTTTCCTCAGCGGTTCTGTGAATGGTCCATTGCTACACTAGGGCTGTTTATTTAATAGTGTCCAGCAATGTAGATTAATTTGCATTGTCTGTTGATGTTACCAAGTTCACATCCTTTTATGGAGAATTAAGAGTCAGTCTGAAACAGCACAAGTATTTTTTCCTCTTCTTTACTGTTGTTATTTATTATGTTGGATATGAATACATCAGCATAGGACCACCTGCCTTTCCTAGACAGATGGAGAAGGAGAGGGGGTTATGATTTGGAGTAACCCATGCTTTTAATTTCTCGACTGTTTTCAATTTGGGATGAAGGAAAAGGCAAATGTGTCTCACCTGAAATTGCTTGCTTTCTGTACGTACTCATCTTCACTTTCCTAGTTAACTGATACTGAAAGACCTATGTTTGAAATTTTGATGACCCCTAGTTATTACTTACAAGTGAGGGGAAAAATTACCCAAACTAAATGGTGTAAAATCTTTGCAAAATTGAATATCATTGTAACCATTAACCTTGTTAGTTAGCAGTATGTGCTTTTCTAATGTGAGCATGGAGTTTCAGCTATAGTTCCAGCATGCGCCCAAGGGTGGGGAGCAGCATTAATCCCAGCTGTTTCTGTTAACCTTTTATTGCTGTTCTGGTTCATAATGTTTGTCATTGACTCAGAGCCTGAGATTTTTGCTAGATGTGTGTGATAGTGCTAATTACTGGAGGGTACAATTGACTGCAGAAATAGAAGAATATGATCTTTATACTATGTTAAGTTCAAATTGACTCCTGACCTTTGTCAGAAGTGGAGGAACTTCAGACCTAGGATTTTTTTTTAAAAGGAGTTTCCTTTACTTTTTCCCTTTTTCTGTTTTCCCATTTCTTCTTTTCCCCTTTTCCCCTTTTTTTACATTTTTCGCCTTTTTTACATTTTTCCCTTTTTTTACCCTTTCCCCCTTTCCTTCCTCTTTTCCAAATGGTGTAGCATGTAAGTATTTGTTATTAAAAAGGAAAACAAATTGACAATAACGGGAGATTGAAAACTTCATTAAAAGAACTGTATAGGGAACGGTGGGTCAGCTCAGAAACCTGCTGTCAGAAACAAAATTGAATGCAGTTCAGTAGTTGTGCCACACAGTGTCACAATGGGACTTCACTTCTTCCACTCTGTATCTTTCTCATTATAGGTGAAAATATTTTCAAAGCCAGTGGAGATGGGTCTGAAATCTGGGGAGCAGCTGAAGTGCAGGAAGATGAAGATACTCATGTAGAAGTTCCGCTGGACCAGGTTTGATCAAGCTCTTTAAATAAATGGATTTATCTGGGGTTACAGGTTGTGTGCTGGTTTTTCTTTCCCATTTTCTTTCAAGTGTACACTGTAATTATGTAGGGGTAATTGTAACAGCTCAAAGATACAGCTTCTTCTCTTGTTACTGTGTTAAGTATCAGGTACCTTTTCATCAGCTTCAGAACTGCTCTGAGAGTCCTTGCTCTGAGAGCCCTTATAGTGCCTTAGAAAATCAGGACTCCATGCTGTCACAACCTACCAAATAGATCTACCTGGATCTCAGTCCATTCATACTGGTGGAGCAGGGTAAAGGCACTATGGTACAGAATCGATGTCAGGATTCCTGACATCCTGAACTACAGACAGATGTGGATTTATCTGATTTTTATTAAAGCTGTCAGCACTTTCTTCTGTTGGAACAACATGGTACTTAGTTGGCCAGTATTTTATTCATAAGACTTATGTGCAATAAATAGGTCTTTATAACTGAATGTAAGATTATATTCTTTCTCTTTGACTTGTTTTTAAAAGAAACTCCTTTCAACTGAAATGGTACAGGAAATAGGTAAGTTGATGTTTATTTGAACGGGGAGTAGAGCTGCCTAAATTATTTACTGAAAAATTCCCTTTTTTATTTTTTTTTTATTTTTTTTTTTTTAAAAATATGTTTCCCTGGTTATGCATTGCTGACAAGACAGTCCTCTTTCATCTCATGTTCGCAGGAATTTGCTACCTTGTTCAACTTTGTGTCCAGTCCACATGATGTTGCACTGGGCTTTTGGTGTCTGTTGATAATAGCTTGGGGCCAGCCACCTAGGCCACAAAATAGTGTTTCTGATACATGCTGCAGTAAAAGGAATTACATTTTACCCAATAGGTTTCTCAGGCTAAAAATGATTACAGCAATGTAAGAGATTCTTGGGCATTTTCCTGACTTCTGGTCAGCTCAGTGGTGAGGAACTGCTGTCAGTGTGAGACTGTAAACAAATGGGAGGGAGTTGAAAATAGTTCTTTGTAAATACACTTTAATTACTCAGGGCAACATGGTGGAACACAAACAATCCAGGAGATTCCTGGACTGTGTCAGAGCCAATTTTTTATTGTAAGTAGTGGGATACATGATTAGGGGAGGCATTCTGCTGGGTTTGCTACTCATGAATAAAGAGTAACTTATTGGGGCTGTGATAGTGGCAGCCTTCCTTAGTTGCAGTGGCCGTAAGATAACAGAATTTAAGACACTGAAGAAAGTGAGAATGGCAAATAGCAAAATAAAAATCCTAGAATTCAGGAGAGCGGACTCTGCCTTGATTGGCAAACTGGCAGGCAGGATCCTGCGTGAGGCTGCCCTGAAGTGCAGAGGAGCATGGAAGATGTGGTTGATTTTCAAGGGTATTTCCCTTAAAGCACAAGAATTATCCTCATGTGCAGGAAAACAGGCAGGCATAGCAGGAAGATGCTTTGAACAGAGGACTCTGGACCTCATGCTAAAAGAGGTGGGAAGGTGAGGAACTGCTAAGGAGCAGTATGGAGACGTTGACTGGGCATGCAGAGATGGAACTGGGACAGCCAAAGCTTGTTGAGAAGTGGAAACTGATGCATGTGATTGTGAATAACCAACAATGGATTTGCTATAGGCAAATAATACTTAACCAGTCTCTACATTAGTGATGAATAACTGGCTCTGTGGATGAAGGGAGAGTAGCTATCATCATTTATCTTGTTTTCAGCATAGACTTATGTATTTATAGGAGAAATTGGAAGAAGTGTGGTAGATATGGGGAGGAAGATATCCTTAAGGAAGGTGGGGACTGTATCTGTGGACTACAAAGTGGATAAGAAGTTGGCTGGTTCAGGGGGACTTGAAAAGTCAATTGACTGAAACTGCAATTCATATGAAATCCAAGAATCCTGGAGATGGCTTTCTTACTTCGCCATGGAGATCCTCCAGTGGAGGCAAAGGCTCTGCCCATTCTGCTGTGTGTCTCACCAGTTCACTTCAGCCAGAGGATAGTGACCATCATTAGGGAAGGGAGAACAGTTAACTTTCAGCCAATGCTTCTCTACTTGGCAGTGATGCTGTGGTTGTAGCTGTTAGCTGTGGATGTGCTGACAAGCTTACAGTGCTAGGAACTTGGTTGGTACCCCTAAGCTCGTGTACAAAAGCGCATGCATTGTCCTTAGATGGTAATATTTTTTGGTTGCTATCAGCTGATATTGCTACCTGGACAAGCAGGTGTGTTTGGGGGAGCAGATTTTAAAATCCAGCCATGTACACTACCAATAGTCTGATTTAAATTTTCAGAAAAGCCAAACAGAGCACCAAAATTTATTTAAACTCAAGCCATGATGTATTTATCATTTGAAAACTTCATGCATAGTTTCTAGGTAATCTGGCAAGAAGCCACGTCCTTCTGAATAGCACTGAGTCCTTTTTATTCCCAGATAACTGAGATTACTCAGACCTTGGAAGCATTTACCATTTTACATGTTCAGAGTCTTATTAACGACCATTTTAAATTGTTCTAAATTCTGTGATGTAAAGCTTTATAGGTTTTTCTTATCTAAACTGCACTTTCTCTTATTGCTAAAAATATGGAAAAGGACAGCCAATCAGCTTGACTATCTTGCATTATGGACAAATATTTACATGCCAGGTTTCACTAGAATGCTGGCACTTCTGATATGCTATCATTTCCATCAGCTACATAAATGAGGTGGTGAAGATGGAGCTTAGTCTTTTTTTCTTTTTATGCACCTTCTCTGTGTTGCCATTTGAAGTACACTGTTGAACAAATGCCAGATTAGCCATTAACTAAACTTAGTGTAATACTGGCTAGACAGCTGCTTATGTCCTATTCTGTAAAATGCTGTCTGCCAGCTGAGAACACATTAAAAGAACAGGATTTGCTTTATTCCAGACTAGCTGACAGT
Organism: Agapornis roseicollis; assembly: GCA_002631895.1. Taxonomy (NCBI): domain Eukaryota; kingdom Metazoa; phylum Chordata; class Aves; order Psittaciformes; family Psittacidae; genus Agapornis; species Agapornis roseicollis. Next base: position 657 of record NDXB01003305.1, on the reverse strand, counting down.
TGTAATTGAACATCAAGGAGGAAAAATCAGCGTTTTGCCTAAAACCAAACTAGACCCTTCTGGTCTATATTCTGTATCAGGATTTCAGCTTCCAAATGCAAAATGGATAGTTTCTTCTTCTGACAGGTTGGTTGCTTACATCTCTGTGTCAACATTCATGGTAATGTATGGCAGACTATGAAATCAGTTGTGCAAATAACAGGGAACAAAGATGTTTTAGTGCAGTTCTTGGTAGGGGATCAGCAAAAAAAGACAAGTTTCTTATTTGATATGGTAATTCAGAGTGTTACTTTGAGTTTGCTGATAATAATATCTATATATTCAAAGTAACTCTGAGATAGAAAAACTTTCAAAGCTTTCGGAATCAACTATTATAATTTTATAAAAGTTGTGAAATACAAAGCCAGCAGTTGCTTGCAATAGTACTGAAATAACACTGCAAGTTTGCATTGGTTTATCCATTTCCATAAGTAGGGTTGGGGTAAGCATGGAAGTTCTGAGATGCTGTCCAGTGTCTGACCCCTATGAGAAATTCATGCATGTTGTGCTAGCCTACATTACCAGGGAGTATATGATACTGGCTATTAAGATTTAAGTGATGGTGAATGAATCTGTTTGTTTGGGATTTGGTTGTGGTTTTGGTTTGTTTTTTTTCCC